>JAPYYX010001646.1:0-31125 GCA_030522605.1 Cremastinae sp. B BG-2022a
CATAGCGTTTACGTATATATAGGTATACGCTCTATGCATAAGAGTCCGTTTTTAACAATGAATAACTCAGGAACTACGTAGATAAAAAATCTGAAAAAAATCATAAAGTCATATTTCAGGTTGAAGAATATTATCACCAATTTTTATTGAATTCTTACCATATTGATCTCCCTAACCAACCTCCTTAAATTAGAAAAAAATGCTAGTGGGTTAAAAACCCTTTGTCTCACAAAACTCAAACGATTAAACTATAAACAAAAAAAGATAGCTTTGAATTAATTAACTACACTATTTAATAAGTTATTCATTTGTATATAATACTTATATATAATAATAACAATAATAATAAATAATGAAATATTTATACAAAAATGATAAGAAAAAATTAATTGCTAACTTCAACTTAATGTTTCATCTTTAAATATAAACTTCAAAAACAAATACAGAAAAATTCTCAAAAATTATAATTTTTTCACCATGTTGATTATAATCATTTATTTAATAATGTTTATAATGTGAATAATAATAAAAATAATTATTTTCACTTTTTAAAAAAGTTCCTTTTTTTCCATTGGAATAGTAAATATTTCTATATTTTATAATCTTTTAGTTACTTCATTATAAAGAACTGTTTTTTTTCAGATCCTTGGCAATTATCAAATAGGGTTTCTTTCTTGACAAGCGGTGAAGAGTCGTATCTAAAAAATCAATTACAAATGTTGAGAAATTGTCGGGGTACGAGAAATTGTACAGTAACAGATAGGTGGAAATAACGAAAGTGCATTGTGCAATTTTTTTTTTTTTTTCATTTTTTACTATCAAGAACGAGCTACGTTTTTCAAAACAACCAACGACACGTGTGACGATAAGCGAAAATTGACACCTAACTATCGATAAATGTGTACACTACAATTTTTGATGGTCTAAAGAAGTTAGTCGAGTGTGCAAAACTTGCGACAAAGTGTGGACAATATTTTTCATAAGTTCAGACGAATAAAATTTTTTGTAAACATTATAATAATATTACCTACTTTAATTTCCTACAAAAATGAAAAGATTTTTTGAATTTTTAAGCTTTTTTATAATATTTTTCGACGTTACGAATCCTGGGCTTGGATTAAAAGTTGAAAATAAATTGAACAATGGAAAAAGACCAAATATTGTTCTAATATTAACCGACGATCAGGATGTCGAGCTAGGTAATTCGTAATTATTATTTAATTCAAATTTTTTCAAATAACATGTTTTTATTTAAATAATATCCAATATTTTATTGATTGAATATTTTTTTAGTTGAAATTTTTTAAATTAAATATTTAATCGTTTTAATTTGATTAGATTTGATTAGTTATATTTTGATTAGAGAAATTGCAGAAACGTTCTGAAACGTCATATGTGTAAAATTTTAGAAGTTTTTATCGACTTAAAACTCACGATTCTTGAAAATTAATCTAAAATTAAATAAAAAATTGTATATTATTAAATTTTAATTAAATTTTATTTTACAATTGAAATCAATTAATTTACAGGATCTATGCACTATATGCGAAGAACTCTAAAGCGAGTGAGAGACGAAGGAGCGGAAATGAAACGAGCCTACGCGACCACAGCGATTTGCTGCCCGAGTCGAAGTTCCCTTCTGACAGGTCGTTACATCCACAACCACAATGTGCGCTCGAACGGTGTAAACTGTACGGGCCCTCAATGGAGACAGGATGAGGAGCCTCGCTCTTTCGGAGTTTATCTTAGCGATTCCGGATATGGAACAGGTGAACAAAAAGCTAAAATTTCAAATGAAAAAATAAAAATAAAAAATTTTCATTATTTTATTGATGAGCGAAAAATGAATTCAGTTGCATTTCTGACAACGAGCCACGAGAAAAGCGTGAACCTTATTATATTATTTATTCATTTATTATTATTTATATTTGGTCAATGTTGGGATACTTGAGAAATTATTACGATTCCAAAAGTGTAAATATGCTGAATCTTTTTTTTATCATAATTAATGTAAACAAAAAAAAATTTCAGCTGCCATGAGAATTTTTTTTTTTTTAATAATTTGTTAGCTTATTAGCTTTGACGTATTATTTCACGTAATTAATTGATTTATTTTAATTATTGTTTAAATATGGTTTCAAAAATCACTAAATATAATGTTCTTATCAAAGAAAAAACTATTATTACTTTTAAATTTTAAATTTTATCCAGTTGAGGAATATTGAAGATTTTCAACAAATTTTGGTGATATCCCATTTTGCGCCCTACCCTATATTTGGTATCTATATATTATATATTTTTCTTCATAATTTATAGGATATTTCGGAAAATATTTGAACCGGTACGACGGATCCTACGTTCCACCCGGATGGCAGGAGTGGATTAGCCAGGTCAACAAATCCGTTTATTACAATTACACAATGAACAAAAATGGAAAGTTGGTGAATCACGGTGACAATTACGCCAAGGACTATTTTCCGGATATCCTCACTAAGGAGAGCGTCGCCTTTTTACGGAAGAGTTCTCAGCATCCTGATAAACCGTTTTTTCTATTTGTCAGCTTCAACGCACCTCACAGTCCGAATGATGCGGCACCTCAATTTTCTCATTTATTTTTCGGAGCTACGAGACACCAGTAATTATTTTTAAACTTTATTCTCCGTAGCAACCCTAAAAGTTACTAGATTTCGTAGGTCCCGGATTTCTCTCTCAAATCGAATAGTTGATCTTGAAAAAATTACAGTATATTCCTTTCGATCCCAAGAATTTGCCTCTGGTCCGAATTTTCGTGAGAATTTAATAATTAATTAATAAAAAAAAATAGTTTTTTTTTTTTTTTTATTAATTAATACGTAAATTCCCATGAAAATTTGGACCAGAGGCAAGTTCTTGGGATCGAAAGGAATATACTGTAATTCGATTTTGAGAGAGAAATTCGGGACCTACGAAATCTAGGAACGTTGAGGTTGTGATTGCTCTTAAACAACGTTTCAACAAATTTTTAAAATCTTAAGAAGTTATTCAAATTTTTAGTTATTGTTTATAATTAAGTGGAAATTTTTTGTGCAAATCATGAATCAAAATTATTTTTTTACTGTTAAAAATCATAATCCAATTTAAAAAAAAAAGTTTTTCAATGGTTTATTAGAATTTATTAGAATTCTGTGGTGTGTACGGAATTTTTTAACGAATATGATATTGTACCCCACAAAATTTTTTTGATATCGTTTTGATAAAAGTTCAAATAACATTACTGTTGATACAAAGATTTTCAAATCTATTTTAGCAATCCATCGTACAATTATGCTCCGAATCCCGATAAACAGCCGGTTCTTCGATCGATACCAAAAATGAATGATCTTCAAATGAAATTCACTGACCTCCTCATGACGAAAAGATTACAAACTCTGCAAACTGTGGACTTAGCAGTCGAAAAAGTAAAAAAAATGCATTCTTGAAGATACCTGAATCTTTTAACATTTTGTCTCAACCTTTGTTAAATTTACGTACATTATATTAATTGATTTATATTGATATATTTAGATATTTTAATTTGTATATTTTTCGACGACTTTAGTTGTGAATCTTTTCCTTGTTTCACGAGAAATTATGGAGATCTAAAGCTGTTCCGATCAATTACTGATTATCGCCAATTACATATACCCATTTAGAGAAAAATTAGAATCACGATCATTTACATGAGAAAGGATTATTGTCATGAGACAAATTTTTATATCCGAGCTAACGATATTTGCCTTAGATTTCTAATAAAAATTATTCTAATTAAAAAAATTAAATAAGGACGTGCAGAAAAAACGTGTCACAATTTACACATGTTATCTTATATTTACATATTCTCTGCATTTATATTTACATTTATATCTAGATTTATCGCACTCTCAAAGAAATTGGAGAACTCGAAAATACGTACTTAATTTATACTTCGGATCACGGATTCCACATTGGACATTTTGGCCTTATTCAAGGAAAAGGATTTCATTTCGAGACGGATGTACGAGTCCCTTTCTTCATTCGCGGTCCCGGAATAAAGCCCGGAACGGTGTACGTATACAAATATTGGTTCTTTTTTATAATAAAAATAATAATATATAATATTATATAACATGTTACATCACGTTAAATAATATGTAACATTAAACGAGGGAGTAATTTTTCAGGTTCGAAGAAATTATTCTAAACATCGATCTGGCTCCAACTTTCCTCGATATTGCAGGACTCGAAATTCCAGACCGGATGGACGGACGTTCGTTCAAGGAATTTCTTGTTGGGTCAGTTATATAATAAAATAATATTTTTATATATTTTTTTTACGTTTTCTGCATTTTTGAATGATTTTAAATTGCAAATATAACATCTTTAAAAAATGGACAAAATTATAAAACAAAAATATTGATTGCAGTGAGGAAAAGGACCAGAAGCAAAAATCTTCCTGGCCTGATACGTTTATTATCGAATCGCCGGTACTTGATAAAAGGGACCAAAAATTCTTCAGGAAGACTTTGCTTACAAACGGGACGAAACAAAATTTTTGCGAAGATGGATTGAATTGTCTAAGATTGGACAAAAACTATTGGAAAACGCCACCAGTGTGGGGATTTATGACTGTCGATTCTGTTATCAATGCCGACAACAATATTTACAATTGCATTCGTACAATCAATTCAACGGATGACTTGCTGTACTGCAGATTCTCAACTGGAGAAAAACTTTTTCACGATATGAAAAAAGGTGAAAAATAATTTAAAGTATTTTATAAAATAATTTTAAAAATGCTGTTTTAATTACGATTATTTTTACATGGAAAATTTAAAATCAGGACTTCGTTTAAATTAGAAAATTGAATTTACTTTTAAAAAAATTGTTTGATTTTTCAGATCCTTATCAACTAGTGAACAGTGTCTCGTCCCTGACTCCTATGGAGCATTTGTATTTTGAAGACAAAATTAATCGTCTAACGAATTGTAAGGGTGCAGAAAATTGCAACGTGAAAAATTTATGAGGAAACTGAAAATAAATTTCTAGACTGAAGATAATAAATAAACAGAATAATGAATAAATAAAAAAACAATAGAAAATAAACTTAACTATTTTGGAAGTTCAGAAATCAAGTTCATAATTGAAATCCGCAGATTCATCAGTAAGCTCTTGAAATATGGAAGCCTGTGAAAGTTCTTGGCTTATTTTTAGTTCATTTATATCCTCACATTTGCTTTGAACTCTGAACATTTTTGGAGATTCTTTAACCATCGTTTTTATGCTTTCTTCCTCTGAATTATCTACGTCTTCCTCATTCTCTGAAGAATTTTCTTGATTTTTCTTCACTGTACAGTCTAGATATTTTCCCCATTTCCCAAAAGATTTTTGTTCGTGTTTGAAAGTTGATGTTTGACTTTGATGATCCTGGTTTTTTACTCTGGATATTCTTGCAGGTTCTTTGGCAATAGTTTTTGAATTTTCTTCCTCTGAAATATTATTTGTGTTTTCCTCATTTGCCAAAGAATTCTCTGGATTTTTGGTCACTGTACGGTCTAAAAATTTTTCCCACTTTCCAAAACCGATGCGTTCTTGTTTGAAAGTCGATTCGCGATCTTGTTGATCATGATTCACAGTCAAAGAACTTGGTAAACTGAAAGCTCGATTATCATTGTCTCCTATTTTCCGTCGTTTTTCAGGATTCTGCGACAAGGAGAAGTTTTCATTGCCAAGTTTCTTCTTGGAGTCCTGAAAGCAGCGAGTCAGCGTTTCAACCATAAATCGTTTTTCTGCACAGTTGCAGATCTCGGAATGTTCATCCGCATCACAGTCCAGCCCCCAAGTCTCGACAATGCCGGTGTTAGTGTTTTTAAGTGAATTTTCCACTTGTTCGTTCTGAGCATTCTGCGCTTGAACAAAGCTCCGACATTCGCTACCCGAGCCTTGGAAAAAAACTGCCTGGATCGATTGTTTCTCGTTGCAAATCTTGCATTGCCATTTATTCGTCTTTTTTACTATTTGTACCTGCGGATTGTCAAAATAGAGTTAAAAAAAACTTTTTCTAAAAAATTTATTTCCATCTGGAGGTTATACTCGTTACCTGATACATTTTGCACGAATAACAACGAAGGACGTGCAATTCTTGAGGCATTTTGATGTTTGCGTTTGACAAATACTTTAGAAATTTTTATTTACGCTTATATGAAGAATTTTGCATAAATTTCTTGTTTTTTATATGAGTTCGGAGAGCGACAGTTCATCTGATTGGTATGCAAATTAACGAAGCAAGTCCTTGCAAATAATATTTTTTATTTCCTCTAAATTGTATACGCAATCTTTTATTACTTAAATTCGATTGTAAATGAATGAAAAAGTCGAAGCAACATAAAGCAAAATCTGCTCAAGATTTCCAAAATGTCATTTCAAACTTGAACTCGCGCTTTTGTGCTCGTGCGTGCAGCGCCTCTCGCGATAGTTTTCTGAACTAACAATTTCGTTTTCGAACGCGACAGCTAGATCGATAATGATGTTTCAAAAATAAACAATTCTACATCGAATTAAATCTTGAAAAACAACATTTTTTGTTTTTTAAAACTCAAAAAACCTTTCAATAGTTATTTTTATGAACCAATGCCTAGAAATAAGCAAAAATGAACAATAAAGAATTTGAAAGAATTCAATAATTTCAATATTCCGAACTTTCGTCCTCTTTTTATTCGCCTCTTGTGATATTTTCAATCACCATTAAAAACAGCAGATAACAAAATCCAACTTATCGGCAGCCGCTCTAATCCTCCGCTAGATGGAAACCACCGGTTAGTTCTCATCCGCCATGATGTTTCAGTTCGCGGCAAGTGTTCACCGTGTACAGTCGCACAGCCGCATTATTTTTCCATTCGAGGATCGAATCCTTTATGTTCGTGAGGGGGTTGTTTACAAGGAGCAAAACACAAGCCTTACCAACGATCTGGGTGCGTTTATCAACCATCCCTAATATCATTATCACAATAACGCGTCCAAATCTCTCGTGACGATGTAAACTGTAAACCCTGTTTACGGTCAACACGTGCGTGACACTTGTTACAACATCGATTATTATCGTAAACCGTGCGCAAAACAAATTTTCAACAATATATTATTTTTCATTGAATATTATAATTACAAAAGAAACAAAAAAAATCCGGAGTTTACCGCGTCTCTCGATATCGCCAGGCGGTTAAAACTGTAATAATTTATCGACGAAATAATTAAGGAGTGGGGATAATAAAAGGTTTACGATCGGGGTAGTCGTAACGGAGGCATGAAAGATGGAATGCTGAGAGCAAAAAAAAAAGAGGAGGAGGAAATAAAAGAGAAGAAATGTGTTAAAACGTGCACACGTTCGTATATATTATCGTTTCAGATGAGGAGCCACGTAGGAATCGACGATAGCGAATCTAAATTATTGAGATCCGTCGCCGGCGAGTCCGATAAATTGGAGAGGATGCTGGAGCGGAGCGAGCCGGTGGGCACCCTCGAGCGGCACACGCAATTCGGGAATGCTCGTAAACTCGAGCAGTCCGACTGCCTCTTCGTCTTCAAGGAGACTCTATCCGATTACGAGGAGCCAGCATCCGACCAGGAGGTTCATTATGTTTCTTTTAAACACTTCTCTAACGTATTTTTAACTTTTTCTTTATCTCTCTCTTACACTTGTCTCGTATCGGTAGATTTGTTTGTGTCTCTCTTGTGCTCGTCTCGCATACGTAAAGCTTTTGTTTCGGTCTCTGTTGCGCACGTTTCGAGACTCTGATGGTAAAATATAGATAAATGCACGTAAAACAAAGAGTAAAAAATGATAAAATTGACGTAGTTGACAATTTTTAGATTTCAAATAATTATGGACATTTTTCAAAATTTTTATCTATACATCGTTATTGAGTATTTGAATAATAAAATACATTATCGTACGCAGTGTGTATAGATATACATTAGGGTGACGCAAAAAACCGACTATTTTTTTTTTGAGCCTCGTGTGATAAAATGTTAGTTTTCGATGTTTTAAGAGTTACCTCCAAAGGACAGCTCAAAAAATTTTTCAAAAGGTCGCTCCGAATTTTTTGAAATTTCAAAAATCGTCAAAGATGGAATTTTTTTTCCTGTTACGGTATAATTTTATAGACAGAGAAATAATAAGTTTCTGAAAGTTTCAATTCAGAATTTGAATTTTAAAAGGTTGTTCAGAATTTTTTTAAATTTGCGTTACTTTTCATTTTTCGAGCGACGTTTAAATATTCTAATTAAAATTCCGTACATTTTTTATCTTTTATTTAATAAAATATTCGACAAAAATTCACCACGAGATGGACTAAAAATCAAACATGACAAAATACATAAACATGACAAAATACATAATTCTTTAAAAATTTTAAAAATTATAAAAATATTATCTCGTGGTGAATTTTTGTCGAATATTTATTAAATAAAAGATAAAAAATGTACGGGATTTAATTTGAATATTAAAACGTCGCTCGAAAAAATCCCAAGTAACGCGTTAGCAAATTTTAAAAAATTCTGAGCGATCTTTTAAAATTCAAATTCTGAATTGAAGCTTTCAGAAACTTATTATTTTTTCGTCTATAAAATTATACCGTAACAGGAAAAAAAATTGAGAAATAAAATTTTTTTTTTGAGCTGTCCTTTGGAGGTGACTCTTAAAACATCGAAAACTAACATTTTTTCACACGAGACTAAAAAAAAAATAGTCGGTTTTTTTGCGCCACCCTAATACACATTTAAAAAAAGTTTTTTTTTTTGTTTAATCGCTTAGTAAATATTTGAATCAAATTCCTTTTTATTAATTGAAATTGATATTCAATAAAAAATAATTTATCACGTAATTTTGGTCGATACTTATTTGATATTTGAACGTCGAGAGTAACATTTGTCGGAATGGTACAAAAAATTTCATTAGTTCTCCTAAACACTTTGATGTATTTTTGACTCTCATTCTCTTCGTGTTTCTCGCATTCGTTTCGGATACGTACAACTTTGCTTCCCTCTCTTTCTCGCGCTCGTTTCGTATTTGAATCATTTTGTTCTCGTCTGTCTCGTTTTTATTTGTAACTTTTAAGTATTCCGGCAAATTTTCCATAATCCAGACTGGATAATAGTCTGCTTTTTTTCTATGGAATTTCATTTTTTCCCATGAAATCTAAACTATTTCATAAAAGTTATTTTTGTATATAAATCGTATATATATATTTTTCATACATATCTTAAAAAAAACAAAAGAATCACATTACTCTTTGATGAGAGGAGAACGACGTTCGTTCTCTTTTTTTCTTCCTCTGATAATTTTGTATTTTCATTTCAAACGATAAAATTCGATTGTTCTCATATTAGATATAGGACCTCCTTGAATACTCGACCTTCACCTTAAGGTATTTCGTGCGTAAGGGGGGAGGGGGTATCGAAATTTTATTCTCGTTTTTTCTCATGTTCCAAGTAGACTTAGAATTTAAGTCAAAACAATATCCTCAAAATTCAATTTGATCCTACGTAAAGTGTATTTGTTATATAATAAACAAAATCATACAAATTTTTATCTTCAGATTTTTCTAAAAAAATTAATTGAAGTTTCTTTGATGTTGTATGAAAATATTTGCAAAATTTAAACAGACTTTACCGACCAAAAAATTGAGATACTCGTCGCTAATATCCAATATTGAAAACGAGTCTATAAACCATCCTATAAAAATGTAACTGACCCAAGATGTTCTTTAACATAAAATACGTGAACATGATTTTTTTCAAAATTTTTATCTACATCGTTTTCGAGTTATCAAAAGAGAAAATTGTCTTTTTTCTATGAATATAGTTATAGACTTCATGCATAAGAACGGAAATGTTTTCTTTAATAACTCAATATCTACGCAGACGAATATTTTTGGGGAATTTATATCCGCTTATTTAATAATAACGAACATTGTTTCCATTTTTTATTCAATTGTGATCATTTTTCGATTCCCTATCTGTTTTGCGTGTTAATTTTTTGAGTTTTATGACAACTGTACCGAAACCCCTTAAGGCATGATTCTTTTTATTGGCTTAAAGTACACAAAATATTAAATTTGTTTCCAAATATGTTATATTGGGATCTAACATGGGGGTGGAGTTTAGTCTTATGGCGACGATAGACGTGCAATAATGATTATAATAATTGTGATTTTCTATTCAGACTGAATTTTCTCCGTATGTAGAAAATTTGTCACCAGATGTCATATTGACTTTTGTCACAATCCAATAGGTCAAAGAATTTTTAAAATCACTCTCAGAGCTTAATTTCTGAATCAATCGGAGTCGGCCAATACCGACGGCAGTACCCTAGCTATGCCCATGCATAAACCAGCTTTACCAATCGAAGTTTTTGATTCAGTAGAGAAAATTCATCAGCGCTTGAGCTTCTACAAATTATTGCTACGATGCCTTAGAGCCTATACGTCAAGTCGCAATGATAGCAATATTTGGTGACAAACGTATCTCGTTAGATAGAGAGTGCAGTTTTATATAAAACAATGATTTCCTAATTACTGCAAATTATCAAAATGCTACAATCATCGGTCATCAACGAAGTGTATGATTATTGCTTTGAAATCGACGAAAACGGCATGAAAGTCACAAATCGCTCATCATGACAATACGAAAATAAACCCAGGAAGAAAATCTTTTATAGAGGTTGCTTCTACTAGGATAACAGAGCGAAGGTAAAAAATTAGCAAGTGATTATTTTGAAATTTCTATATACATGTTCATTTCGAAACTTGGATCATGTTTTTCTCGAAATCAGTTTTTTCAAATTGACATGCAGCACACAAGTCGCAATTCCCAATCGGTCGACTCGAAATTTTGACTAGATCTTAGATCGTTTTTTAAGGAGATTCTATCGCTTTACACGATAAAATTATTTTTCATTATTTTTGGATCGAATTTAGCTTGTAGTAAGAAGCAACCTGTGCTAAAGTTGAACGAGAATAGTATAGGAACAGAGATATTTATTTTTGAAAGTCGCAGCTTCTTGTACTACTTCATAAAAGCTCATCTTGAAAGGTGAGATTTTTTACAATATCTGGATTTTTAAATAGTGAAGCTTCTTCAATTTTTGCATTCTTTCTAAACAACTTCAAAGAACGCAAATGTACGTTTTCAACTAATTATAATATAAATCATCTCGCTTGATGAAATTTCCCTTTACACTCGCAGTTCCTGATTTAACTTACAAGGTTCTATGGAACCACTTCAAGAGGAGTAAACACAATTAAAACGATTCATTAAAAATTAGAATACTGCTGAGCGTTCGTTAACCCTTATATGTACAGGAAATCAACGAATATTTCTGTAAATTTTGGGTGAAATCTAAAATGCTGTAACAATAGAACTATGGACTATCTGAATATTTTATCAAAAGTAGTCTAAGAAAGTTGATAAAAAATTAATACAATATTTATTTCGCCTCGTATACTTCGTACATTGTTGTGCTCCTTTCGTATTCGAACTTTCTGTTCCCGTCTCTTTAGCATTCGTTTCGTATTTTGGTAATGTTTAAGTCACGTCCGGCGGTAAAAACATTCCTGCTGATGTTTCTCTGAAAATATACAATTTCCGAAAAAATAGTTAAACGTTGGTCTCCTTTCAACAAAGAGTAATACGTCAGTTTTCTTGTTTCTCGAATATTCAAAATCTGAGTAAATATTGCAATATTTCATTATTACAATTAATGACATTCACGTAATTGAAAAAAATGCTCGCAATAATCACCGTATCGAATTATTATAAACCCTAATGTAATTAACAGATACGGTAGCAACTCGACACCAAGTATGAAAGAAAAAGAGAAAATTTAAATTACGATCAAATTAAATCGATAATTCGTTGATGAAGCATTTCCACATTTGTGTATAAACTTATGAAAAACGTTACTGCAGAGCCCTCCAATTACAAATACAAATGTACAACAATGAATTTCAATATTCTAGCGGATATTTTTCATTTAAATTCATTGTTGATAATTTATGGGATCTCTGTGGTAATATTAGTATTGCTCGCATCAACAAATATTTGCTTTCACAATAATTTACAGAAATTAAATTTCATGAAGTACCTTTACGACAAATACGATTTATATTTTTTAATCAGTTATACGGATTTTATTTTTATTTGGATATTCACAATATTTTAACTTCTAACACGGTGTATTATGGCACAGATGGGTTGAAAAAATTTTGGATTTATCAAATGTGAATGATAAAAAAATAAATTGAATTTTAGTTGAGGGAACCGATCGATGATATCCGATTGAATATAGATCAATCTTTTTCAATTTATAAATCTGGAAATTCATACATTAATCTAATCTTGAGTCTCTCAAGATCTAACGACTGATTTCTATATCAATAACCACCACATATCCAAAGGAAGATAATATTTCTTTCAATGAACTGTATTTATTTTACCAAAATACAACAAAATAGTATGTGAAAGTGCGTATTAATCTCGCTATAATAACCAGACCGGTGATAAATATTTATTCTTCGAAATTTGTAAAATTTTGATTTATCATATGATGAATGTAAACGGTAAAGATAGAAATTGAACTCTCGATGAAAGATTTGATCGATGATATTCAATTGGATATGGATTGGTCTATTAGGGTATAAATAAATGAATTCATATATTTATTCTCCGAAATTCCATTGGGAGATTGGTTGGTGGCTGGAAAACGCGCGTGGGCAGTTCGCGGTCTGCCGATAAGCATTTGGCTGCAACACGTGCCACACGAGGCACACACTCGTATTCTCGAAAATAGTCATGTAGCCGCTCGATCAATCACTCTTCCTCCGTCGAGAATTTGTGAGAGCTCCGGATCGCTCAACGCCGTAAATAAAAGCTCTCGCATTCGAGTGCCCGCGGACTTTCCGGCCCGGGCAAGGATTCGCTTATCGCATATGCCTCCCTGGTAAGGACGAGCGTTGTACAGAATTATATCGTTCGAAGAATATCCCAGCGTTCGATCTGCGAAGTCGACTTCTTCCGTGTATCGCGTATACGCAGCCCGTTTATAATTATCTCTCTCGCGCCTGTCCTCATCTTCGTCTTTTTGCTCGGACGTCTGACGGCGAGGAGGCGACCGCGTCTTTTTAGCAACTTCCATGCTCGACGTTTAAACGCCTCGACGTTTCATCGTTCTCTCTCCTCTCTCTCTTTCTTTCTCAACGAACGAAAATACTATTTCGGTTTGCCTTCTGCACGAGTGCGCGAGAGCCTTTCACGAACGGCTTTGCATTTCCGCATCTCCCTTTTTATTATTATTATCATTTTTATAAGAGTCACGCAGAGAAATGAAACGTAAACATGAGGTTTATCAAAAGAATTTGATATATTTGCAGCAGAATTCAATAATTATTCATCTTTATACAATTTATTACGTGAAAGTCATTTTTTTAGGGCTTATACCGCTTTACATCCTTGAACTTCAAGGAGACAATATGCCTGCTTTGATTACCTCCATATGATCAAGTTAATTATTATTGAGAATTTTATATCACGTCATTTGAGTTAGTCGTCGAAATATCGTTTTTCCATTTTTAGGGACATTGATTTTAGAAATAATTGCGTTTTGCAACAATCTTTTTCGTATCTAGTGTGGTTCGGAATGTTTCAGTCATCTTCCGAATTGTTTCTGAATTCAGGTCGACGACCAAGAAAAACTTGGGTGTCCAAAGGATTCGCAGCTTCATACGTATTTGTATAACCCGTCTATGTTAGCATCCACCATTTTGTAAACTGTTTGTTCTTTCCCTTTTCTCTCGATTGCTAAACATTATTATTAGACGCGACGCGCATACTATTTTCTCCCTTATGCGCTGTTTTCTCTTTGTCCGTCCGGCGGTGGACATAAATTGGCTCGAGTTTGCGTCCATTTCTTCTCTCAGTTGTCCCTTGTTTTCCTATTTGGTGGAAAAGAGTAAAAAAAGAGAATAGGAGAAACGGCGATAAGGGCCGCCCAGGCGTACAAGCCCAGACGAACGATTACGTACTTAATTTTAGCAACTGTACTGGAGCTTTCATATTTTCTGGGGGCAATATAAACGGGGAGCCAAGGGGCAGAGAGCCTCGCGCGTCTTTCGTCTATTTCTGTGCACAAGCTCCTCCTTGCCCCGCTTCGAGCAGCCAGCCCGTTCGTCTCCGCGTCTGCTTATTCCTTCCTCGATTCTAAGCTCCTAGTCCCGACAAATCCCCACCCTCCCTGCATTCTTTACTCGCAAGAGCTTTTTCCCCATAAATCAAGCGATCTTCATCCGATGTTGGGGTAGATCATAGTTTACTTCCCTTACCAGACAAAATATTAGATAAATCGATAAACAAAGTGTATTAACAATCTTTTTATATGGAAGTCTTAGTTTTAATGTACTCGAAAACTATGGAAACACGAATATATTGTGGCCTTCCATTCCTTGATTATTAAAAGTCAAAGACAGAAATGCGATGAAACTATCTCCTTGAATAATTAGCCCCAATCAGCAACTATATCCATACGTGCATTGTTCCACCTGATGCGAAATGTTTGCGAAATTGTGTCTGAAACGTACTGTCTACACATTTTCTACTTGAATCCTAATGGTATTCAATACAATAGAGGGTATTAAATTGTTGAAGGGTATTCGAGACGATTCCATGTAGAGATCGATAATTCACCTACAAAGTTAACGTGAAAGCTTACGCAGTAGTTATTAATGTCTAAATTATATGTGAAAGATAATTGACATGGATCTGTCTTGTTTATTAGACATTCCGAATCATCAGAAACGAGTGGAATTTTCATATAGAATTTTTTTTCTATGATCTCATGTCAATAATGCATGTCAAAATACGCGGTAAGGTAAACGTCCCAATAGTTGAACGTCTAAGAGTTCCCACAAGTTCATTTGAATGTACAAAATAGTAAAACAAAAAATTGAAGCTTCAATTCATAAATATGTGATTACTTCTTATTTCCCCTATCCATAACTCATATTATGTCTTGATTTTACATAATATTCATAATAAATAAGTACAAAAACATTCGGAAACGTATATGTCTTAGTACTTAAACGGCAAATTTGCTTTCGTCCCTAAAGTTAAACGGGCTTGTGCCTATACTTGAAAGTGAGGTTATGTGTATTCATCAATCCGGCGCTTCGTATACATCTAGCTCGTTCTATCTCATGTATTTTTTGCGTTCAACTATCGGGTCAGGAAACTTTTTCGTGTACCAATAATTTGAACGGCAAATTTATGTATATCAAATAACTGCTAAAAAATTCGGAAATTTATTGTCTTATTCGAAATTTTCCGACGATTACGAAATGGCCCGAAATTTCGCGCGTAGACAATTTATAAGTTTCATACGAGCTTAACTATAAACAAATGCGCACTATCGAAAACAATAAGCTGCAACCGCGTTACTCGAAAACACGCATTCTTGAATATTAATGTTTTTTTGTCTCTCAAATGAATAAACACTGTTCCGTAATAAAGGAAGCTCAGTTAAACATAGATTCTCTCAATCCAATAGAATTTTTATATTTTCCGGGCTATATCCAGGCTCTTCGATAATTACTAAAATACTGAGTAGTGTTCAACTACTGGGACGTGTCCAATTATTGGGACGTTTACCTTAGCGATTGAACCCCTAATTTAAGAACAAATAGCAAATTCTATGTACTTCGGAATATTTGCAAAATCAGGCTGAAGAGTGATGTACCCAATATCTTTCGTTGATCTCTGTTGGATTAGTATTCTCCGTAAAAAAATAAACGTAGAAGTTTATTGACGTCATTTTTATATAGAGACCAACCACAAGTTACTTGAATGCTAAGGACAATTGAGTACATAATCATTAACGTCTTAAGTAGGTTCCACAGAGAAATACGAGGTAGAACTATCCCATTGATTAATTATCTTCAATCACCGAAATCTATGTATGTTTTATTTTAACTTGGCTAAGGAATGTCTGTGGAATTAGGCCCGAGGCTTGTCTATCGAATAACTCTTTTTAACTTACGTCTGTGTGGTATTCAATAGATTAGGAAAAAAGGGATGCGTGTAGAGCGCACTGCGGCTCGTTTCGACGGTAGTCAGTTAAATTGCCGCAACGGACAATTTACCATTTTCCGAGATAAAATCGCGCCAGAGGGCTATCGGACGAGTGTCGCATGCCCTGTTACAAAGAGTCGCCCCCATCCGTCAACGTCTCTCGCGTTTCTAGCGTCTCTCACGTGCGCCGCAAATACTCCAACTATTTTTCAAAGTGAGAACGAGAGAGAGAGCCAGGATCAGCCGAATTATTCCATTTTCCAAGTCTGCATACCGTTTTCTCTACTTCTTCGTCTTCAACGACACTTTTTTGTCCCCTCGCGAGGTGTTACTGCTGAAACTTGCACATACGTGCTTTCATGATTTATGCAACACTCGCCTCCGGTACGACTCGTGAAAAAATATTCTAAAAGCTGATCTTTTATCAAGTCGTCTCGGTCTAGCAACTTTCCTCGTTCCGCATCTACTATTTTTCCGAAAACGGCCCAATTCTACGCCAGTACAAATATTTTTTCGCTTCTTATTCCCAACATGAGCCGCCAATACCTTTCTCCATTTCGAACTACATCCATTTCCACCCTTTTCTCTTTTTTTTCTATTTCCATCGAACGCATGGCTTTTCACGGACATTGCTCCCGACGCTCTGTTTGCACCGACTTTTTTGTCTCGTTCGTTTTTCCTATGCATCCCGCTCTTCGCAAAGAGGCGAACATCAAATTGACACGTTTTTGCCCCGGATGCGAGCTTCTTTTCAAACTGCTTTTTTTGGCAGTAAAAACTATGCCGGCTGTTATGGGCCGGGTTACGTTGGTAGGAGTGTTTTTTTCGATGGTTATAGACAATGCGTGGGAGGAAAGCGGAGGTGCGAGCGTGCAATATCCGTCGATCGATTTTCGATGTGGTCCGTCGATAAGGCGGCCCTCGCCTCTATTTGCTAGAACGTTTCACGGCCACCTTCCGTTGTTGAATAAAAAAAACTAAAATAGAAGAAGCTTCTATCTCGTGAGGGACATTTGTCGCGCTGACGAAATTGGCACCGACCCGTCGGTACACGCGAGCTTAGCACGTGGTGAAAGACGCCTCTCGACTCTTTCTATTTTCCCTTGTCTCGGAGCTAGGCGTATCGCGCCAACGGCTAATTCACCTCCCTTCCGGTCCACCTTATCGCGCACAAACTTCCGATCCATGAATTATACTCGAGCAATTCTAATCCTACCCCAAATCTTAACTTTGTACTATCTTTTTAGACTTAATTCATAAAGGATTTTATACAATAGTCTGTATAAATATCAGTAAAATATAGTACTAACAGTGGTAGTATGCTTTTCAATATTTCAATGTAATTCTGCAGAGGTCTTTTATTTCTGCAAACATTTCATTTCATAAATCCAATAAATATGACAGGCGGAACATCTTCAGTGCATGAATGTCATCCTATATCTTCGCACACCATGAAAATGTGATTTTCAAGTCCATTTTTATTGGGTGGCTGACAGAAAAAAGGTTCCTAGATGTCGAATTTGTTGTTTTAAAAAATAAAATGTGGATAATAAATAGATGGTGGTGCTATAGAAGTGAAATTTATTTATTTCGGACAGACGAAGAGGTAGACTGGCTAGCAGCTCCCCACTCTGCGATGCTGGCTCTCGAGGCTCGAGAGTCGACGCGCGCCCCGCCATGTGGTCTCGCGCGTGGACTCCAAACTCGCGCAACGAGCTCAGTCGTAGCGACGCGCTCCCACCGCACGCATCGTTCCTGCTCCGCTCTTTATTCATGAGCGTCCAATAAATCAAATCTCTTTACCCCGGACACATGTCGTTGGTCCAAAGAGCGGCCTGAGGGCATTCGCGCTCCTCGGAGTCACGATCCTTCGCCGCTTTTGTCTATCGGTACCAACATCGACATAAGAAAGGAACATTCGAACTTTTCGCTGAAGGGTTATCATCTAAGTATTTTAAATATCGGGCTCGCGTTATAAAATAGGTCAAAATAGCTGTGATAAAAGTGGCCGAAAGTGAGTGTAGAAAAGAGTGTTAGGCTAGCAAAAAAGGGGTGCAACCGAAGTTGACGATCTTGGTCTCTTTTCCCGTGATCGTTTTGAGGCTACGAGAACCAGGAGCTCGGATGGCAAGTCTGCTCGAGGCTGGGGACAAGCAGCAGAATAAGAGACAGGAAGCTCAAAGGGAGCGGGTGATTTATCGTGAAAAGTAGACGTTGAGGAGAATGCATCACACGGCACCGTGGTACCTGCCCTGGGGCCTAAAGCTCGTTCCGTTACCGATAGCTGCCGGACATCCGGCGCCTCCGGGTATACCCAATCCGCCGGGACTGCATCTTATCGCACCGTTGCCCACTATTTACGCTCCCGAGCCGCGCAAGGTACACTCTTTTCTTCTTTCCCATCGATGCGTCGATGCGCATCGCTCGACTAGCATCGAAATCTCTCGCGATCCATCATTTCCCATACTGTGTTACTTTTTATTGCTTTCCCCTTGTACTACACATGACCATCCTGGTACCAAATGTAGGAATGAAGATTTCAAAGATATTTCCCGTAATGGACCATACTAGCTCGAAAATCAAGTATTTTCTATTGTGGAAATCGTACAAGTCTCTAGTCAACTTCCTCTTATTTAGATCAGATTTAGATTCATATTGTTTACAATTAGAATAGCACAAATCAGAAAGGTCTATACAAACAATTTACTGTACAATTATGTATAGGGATCCAGGTCCTCTCTCTCTAGTCAGTTAAATCGAAACAAATTATTTTTCTACTGGAACTTTCACTGCTTTCATGAAATATCTAATATAATAATCATTTTTATAAAATTTCACACTCTCGCTTCGGAAAGCTTCAATTTAAATATATTCAATAGACATTTTAATGTATTCTCCAAGATGATAACTCGATACTCGCACCGCAATGAAGTATATTATAATTATTGTGAAAATCATAGCAATTTTTCGGGACAATCATGCAGTTTACATTGTATTCAAATTCATGTTGAACGTAATCAGATTTATGTTTGGTCCAATTAGGTTCATATAATATATTTCGTCAAACAGTCACTACTCGCATATGATTGCCTTTGCGACAAATAAAAGGATTAACATTTTGAAAATATTTCTCAAATCATTGCTTTGTATGTGCGTGGAAAAATGAAGTATGTATACTTATTGTTATGTTGAATTATACAGATCGTTAGGTAATCCCATCTTATGGATTTACATTAGATACACATCGCGAATGATCAGATTTATGCAGTCAGATTCGTAAAACAATGAAAATCACACAATTTCATGTAATGTAGATTCGTGATTTTGCAATATTGAATTAGATTCACAGAGTATGGATTTAAACGCTCGTACGAGCATAGCATCAGATGTACGCGGCATGAGATTAGACCCATGTGATAAAAACATGCGTTAATTGAAGCTCCAAAGGTCGCGAAATAATTGATAGTCCCGCGATGTTGGACAGGGTACAGTAGGATAAATCGAGTCTTATCAGCGCCCCCGAATCTGGGTGTAGAATCGTTCTCCGTCGAGCGGGTATCGCAATGTTTTATCGGCTCATCTATCCGTCGACCTCCCTCGTCTGTTTTTGTTCCACATTCTCGCTTAACCCACTCTAATCGCTCGACGCACACCCCATTCGTCATTCTCTACGGAAAAGTCGAACGGACTCCACCTCTATGGGCAAAAATCGCAGTGGCAGCTTCGTTGTGTTTCTCGGCACCGAAGAACCGGCCAGGTTGGCGATTGCTCAATCGCAACGAGAGAAAGTAAGGACGAGTCACGAGCGGATGAGATTGATCTGCTAATCTTTTTTCTTTTGCCAACAATCTCGCTTCTCATTTCGTCTTTCCACATATTTTCAGATCCTCTACAGATTCCTCTCTCGTTCTTTTCTCTTCTCACGCTCGGATCACGTCGCCAGGCTCGTCTGACGCCACGTTTTCTATTGCAACAGTACAACACTCTCGTATCTCATAACTTTTTCAAAATTTCTTCATTTGTTCAATCCGAATCACTCGTGATTTGTTTCCATAAAAATCGTTAGGTAATAGGAAAAAATAGGATTATATCGGAGGATGACGAGGATGACGTGCATGCTTGTGTAGATAAATAAGGCGATTGATTTACGCAGATGGATAGAAGCGCCTCGGGATGTGGCTCAAGGTGTTCTCGGAATGAGAACCTCGCCACAAAACGAGCGATTCTCTTTTCTCGTTCTCTAAAAACGAACATTTCTTTTTCTCTGCCTATTCAACTTCAATTTTATTATCTCCGAGCTTTATGAGTATTTTGGTTATGATTTACGAGAATTTCGCAATCGATTACGCAGCTTTCAACTTGAAAGAAAACTTGAACAGAAGTTGGTAACAACGAAGAAATAAAATATGTTGAGCTTGATTTAGATCGTCTCAAACTGACTTTTTATAAGTTTCGAAAATAAAAATTTTCTAACGGCTGATTCTTCTCTTCCGGAACCAAATTACGATTAGTATGCATTATTCCACGATGTTCTTTTTGAAAACGAAACGAATGGTACAGCGATCGAATCGACGACACGATCATTGACATACTCACTCGCAAATTATTTGCAGATTTTGGAAAACTTGCAGGTTAAAATTCACAGAGTGAAGTTACAAATAGTGATGATTATGAAAAAATTGAAAAATTTTTATGAGTCGAATACATAGTAATGAGAAATAAAAAATCAATCGATCATATCATCGATGATGTCTAAATGCGTCTTTCGTTATAATGAAGAACGATTAATCTACATGATAGCGATAAAGTCGCAATCTACAAAGAAATGTAAATAACGAATATTGAGAGCCGAGAAATTTAATGAGGGATCAATGAAAATCTTACGCGTGATGAACCGGAAAATTAGAAACGAATGAGACTAGATCAATTGTCGAGAGGCCCTAGAGCGGAAAGGTTAGAAAATGATTAAGCTCTAAAAGAGCTGGGCAACTGCATGGGAATTGAAGAGTGCTAATGCAGAAGAGAAAGTAAACAATACGCGATAACATAGGGATTGAATGCAACTCCGCGATAAATCTGTGGATGTTGAAAGAATTTAGATGGAAAGGGAGGTTCGCAGGGTGAGTGCTCGGTGGATAGACTGGTCGTGCTGCTCTTTGTTACATAAGCTCGCGGGCCGCGCGTACAGATGAGAAACCAACTGTTGGCCCGTGACGCTTGACAGAAGCGTTTTTAGAGTGCGCGACGACGGTAGAACTAGCCAGCACCGGCAGCAGCCTTCCCCTCCATCTCCCTTCCCACCCGTAGGTATTATATATAGATTATTTTATATATAGTGCTGGTTTTGCAGCAGCATCTTCGTACGTATGTACGTAGAGCACGCGTCCTCGTACTCGCGCGCACGCGTCATATAAAAAGTCGAGCGAAGCCACGTGTCTCGTTTCCGCGTCTTTCTCATTCTTTCTTTCTCTCTCCCTCCCTCTATTTCTATTCCTTAACATTGTACTGTTTCGAACCGAAGCACTTTTTGTCCATCAGGGATCTATCTATGGCGCTCCCTACTTTTCGAGGTTACCCCTCGAGAAATCATTTTCATCATTCAAGAGGAAATTGTATAAATATTTGCTTAATACTGATAGTAATTCGATGGTAATTGACTCCGTTTATCCGAATGTCTGGCGTCTGCAATGCGAACCTACACCTTTATATAGACCTCAGTATAGATGTATCAATTAGTTCATTATAGAGTGATGACTAGTTTGTTTTTTCATTAATTTAGATGGCTCTGTTGTAAATTCATATTTAATGATTTTTACATCATTCCGTTATGTAGTTACGTTCCCCATAAGGTATTACCGATGATATATAAATTTATCTATCAACCAACTTGGACAAACTGACATCAGCGACGCAAACTTATCCATATTAGTTTTAACGTGAATATTAATCAGGCTAGAGCATACACGAAACGTAATCTTTGTCCTGATTTGAATTTTTCTTCCGCAAATAAATGTGCATTATTGTTAGATACGTTTGTTTTCACGTACGTATAACTTTGGTCGTAATCAATCTTCATGGCATAGTAAAATTTATCTATCTTTCTCGCGGAACGGGAGAAGCTCGTTCATTTGGAAGAGTGCTCCGCACACGAGTTTTCTGCGTCTATGACTGCAAACACTAAAAATATGTCGACCGTAGAGGGAGGTGCCTAAACGGATCTGTCGATGCTTTGTCCGGTCGATCATCGGTCGTCCATTGCCTCGGTGGGGTGTTGGAAAAGTGCGTAACGGAAAATTGGGCCGATAGCGGCCGGTCGCCTCGACGGCAGCTGCACGCCTGTACGGTTGCGTAACCTCTTCTCCGCGATCCTCTCCTCTGTCTCGCGGAGACAAAGTATTATTTTGGCACGCGCTATCCCCCTCACCCTCCCGACAGCCGCTCTCTTGTATATTGCCGCGTGCAAGTGAAGCGCGTGTCGCAATTCACCGCCTCCATTCCAGACGCATCTCTACTGTTTTATTTCGAGGCGCCCTCCCCGCCCGCTCCTCCCTCCATTGACGGTAATCGGAAATAAAGTTTCGGTCAAACGGTTTCAGCGAAATTCCAATTCGAAAAGCTCAAAATCCCGATGTACGTTACTGACGTAACTTCACTGGGAACTGAGTACGCTCCCAACAAGAGGAACAACGCAAAAAACATAACCGAAAGAGGAACAAGTACGAGAAGCTTCTCATCGATTTGTTCCTTAAAGGGGTCAGTCCTCGCGAAATTGCCGTGCCACTCTGCTATAAATCGATCGTCTTTCTCTCTCGCTTGCTCTCGGTCTTTCTTACCTATGTATGCAAGCCCTCCGACACTACCTTTGCTATCCTTAATCTTTTCTTTTTAACTCCATCTATGCTCTTTACTTATCCAGTTACCTTTATGTAAACCATGTTTATTTCTAGCTGTACATTTTTACAACTAAATGTGTTTTGCAATAGTTCATCCTTCTTTGCTCAGTTCGAGATCATTAATATCTAAAACTTAATAAATTGCTGCTTCATTGGTACCTTCGTTGTACGCATGATTTCAAATAGATTATAATATTAGAACAATTGTTGAAGTAGGTCAACTGAAAACTTTTGTAGTACGTAACAGAATTTCTGTGACCATTGAAGTACGTTTCTACTTTCTATGACTTACATTCTTACAATCATATTGAAAAAATGTACATATAATAACCTTGCGGGTTCTTTCTACTCTTCAATACCAATGGACGTGCGTGGTATCAAAGTAAAATGATTTAAATCGGTCAACCGTAAACTTCCGACCGAACGTTTCTAGTTAACCCCGCATAGTCTAGATTCGATGCCATATCGTGATGATGGCCCATAGTTGGATCAAAGCATTAACGAAACACTATCGATCTCTTCTCACCAACAGATATTCCGAAACAAAAGCTCATTCGCAAAAATATAGCGACCGCCACCTCTTCGGATGCATCTAGATATCGTATCGTGCACGTTTTGGCAGATTGCCACCTGGGCTATCGCCGTTTAATAAGAATCTCGCCCCCTCGTTTGGCGCGTTCGACACAACTACTAGGAAGTAAATAGAAACGAGAGGGATGGGAAAGTGGGCGCCCGTGGGCGTGTCGGGAGATCCTCCCGGGGCCTTCCGGCGCTTCCCAATTAACAGGGGCGCACCTCCTAACACCAGCCACCTCCTTGTTCTTCGTAGACTCTAATCGCATCCGAAGTCTGACTATGAACATCGACGCCTTTGAGACACGTCACGTTCGCGAAAAGCTCAAGGGACTCGCCCGATGACCTTGGATCGGTCATTCCCTCGGAGCAACAGGCGCCCTCTCGCGTTATCGAGCGCCCGGTGCGTGCGTCCTGAAATTTGGAGTCTTTCGATGTGCTGCGAGAAGCCAAGGGTGAAACAAAAACCCTCGCGCAGAAAAAACACTCGAGCCTCTGGCTTCGTTTACCGTAAAGAGAGCCCGAGAGAGCCCGCAGGCTGGTACATGAAAGACAACGGGAATAAAAGCGTCGGCGAGGCTAGAGCTTCTCGCCTCTTCGGACGCAAACGCTTATTCTTCCTCTTGTCGAGTTATATCTATAAAAATTGTACATAGAACAGCACCGACGACGACGAGTCACGGATCGCTATCTTCTCGCCAAGGTTGAAGGAAAAAAAAACGGGGTTATCGTGACGCAAAGCCCATTCCGACTGACGTTAATTAATGCGCTACCGCCCCGTCGTTTCCCTCCTCGTCTTCTTCGCCGCCACCTTTAGCCGCACTGCCGTCTTGTTGCACCTCCTCCCGATTTTCGATCGAAAGCGTGAAATCTCATGGACTAACGTTATCCAAAATCAATTCTCTCCTTTCGCACGCTCGAATAAATACAATGTCCATATCGTTTTTTCCCATACGAAGCGACTTCATTAGAATCACGATCAAGAAAGATCGTATGGACGAGACTTATTTATCGGCCGGATGGTCTTGCTCCCTGCTTCGAGGACGAGGCTTCCTGGAGCGGAAACGCTGCGACGTTTGTCGTCGCTCGCACGCGACGGGATACCAGAGGAGACATCGATCGCGCTTCCTTTCCATCCATTTTCCATTCCTTCACTTACATTCTTCATTCCTCTACATTTCGGAAAAACGCGCAGCTTTTGTTATTCGCAAATATAGTTCTGCACCGTGTATTATATTCATATACCGCCGTATTATATTCAGAGGTTTAGTATGGTGTTTTTCAATATACTCAACCATTATACTATGCGAAAATTACAATTTAAAATCACCGCAATTATGTTATTATCGTTTTTACCTAAATGCATATAAATATACTACATATAATGCACACTACAAAAACTTATAGTGCAGTCGTGTCTAAGACCTTTTACGATTTACGGATAGTGGTATGATAATGAACAGGCCTATAGAAACCTCAAGACTTTAGTATAGTGTGCTATAAGACTGAGGCGTATTGTTGGGTGTCTTAATCTCTATTCCATCTGTTTATCGATTGCGCTAGAACTATTACGATGAGTCGATTCGATCACGTCCGTTTGTTGATATCTTTAAATTACAATGTCAGAATGTTGATTAGATACCTTCATGAACCTCAGGATATCCATGATTATGATATGTATTATCATTAACACTTAGCGTAGAATGATTGGCTTCCAAATTTTTATTAGCCTGGAGTGTATAATTGGCAATAACACAAGCCGGTATATATGGTATTGAAATCTCAAGATTTCAATATAGTACAATACATGTATGAGTGCCTTAATCGGAATATGTGCCCGAAGAGCATTTCCTTATGCCTATAACCATAATCTACTTTGTTATAAACGGTTATTATATGGATTGGGTCATACCAACCCATTCAATTGTTGATATCTCTAACTTACAATTAAAGTCTGAATGTAGACTGGTATCCTTGTAAACCATAAAGTATAAGTTCATCGATCTAGCTTTCTATCTGCTACATTACAGCAAATTGGATGAGAATTGTGTCTAGACATAAGAAAGGTTGAAAGAGTCATCTATAAAGTCTAGATAGGTCTATTCATGTCAGGAGTCTTGGTAACAAATGGCATGGAGGGAGAAGGATCAAGAGCCTCTCCTCCCTCGATGCCAATAAAAATTGACCGATACGCGATGAGGGCAACGCTCGAAGGATCGCTCCGACGATCGCAGAGGTTGTTTGATCGGTGGTGAAACAGGCGGTAGGTCGTGCGCAGACTCGAGTCTCATTCTCTCAACACTCTGCCTCGAGCCTTATTCCTCAACCATGCCTCAAGGTGCAAGCTCTCCCACGAGCTTTGTTGTTTTGATTACTTGTCAGCGAAATTTAACGGGGCCGCCTCGTTTATAATTGACCCACTTCTGTCTCCTTTTTCCTAAGCTCCTTCCTTCCTTCGTTCATTCCTTCCTTCCTTCCATCTTATTCCTCTCGGACGTCTCTGCCAAGGGAATGACTCGCTCTGGCACCCGCACACACGATCCATTTGCTTGATACATTTTTTTTCGAGCCTCGGGGAGTAGCGCCAACGTTCCTCATCCTCCTTGGTGTGCATGGCCGAGTTTTGCGCTCTGAACCTCTCCACCCTTTTATGCTCTCTCTCTCCCTATCTCTTTATTTTTTCTTATTTTACCGTAGACCTCCTCCGTTCCCATAAAACAGGGTTTAGCCCAGGTGTATCCCAATTAGTGGACCTCCTCTGTTACTTTTTTCTTCCTGAAAATGATGGCCTTGGAGAATAATCCTCCGCAACGACCTGTTTGACCGGATGCTCTTAGCTCGAGACAATCGGCAGCTCTCCCTCTCTGGTAGGCACAAAGCAGCGCCGCAATGCAGGCAAGCCCGTTGTCAGGGAGACCTCGCTCTCACTGGCCTACCCCATAACACTCACCCCGCGCCGTCCTTCACCCTCGACGACACCTCGACACCTTCGCAGCCGCAAATATCTATTCATAAGCCCGAAATCGTTTCAGGTCGAGCTCAAACCGCTCAGGGAGCCCGCGACCATACCCCTGCCCTCCCCCAAACTCCTCGAGAAGAGGAAAACCGAAGAACCGGACGCTAGCAAGGACCTCAAAAAGGTATGTTTGTGCTTTAAATATATTCAGCTTATATCTTTTAATACTTATATCTAAAATATTAAGATTCAACAATTTTGCTTTAAAATATAATATCCATCATTACGACCCTTAATCATCTTGACCAAACGGAGGTTTCGAATAATTCAGATGAAATCGATGAACCACGAAGACCGGTCTTAATTTTATTTTGAATAATACCGTTATGCATAGTAATATACCATATCATTAATTACTGCTACAAAATTTAATTGTATAATTGGTATCAAATCAGTCACGAATATTTACATAGTTTATTAAAATTGTATTTCGATACAAAATCATTTAAAAAGCGTATCTCTTGGTGTAACTCGCGTTTGTATTATCCAGAAATGTAATGAGAAAAAGTGTATTTTTCTACTATGCAGTATATGTGGAAGAATGGTGGTCGAAATGGTAGTTTCTCGTGTAGGGAATGGAATTGAGGGAGAGAAAGGAGGATATATGGGACCTGTTACTCGGTTACTCGATGTTGCCTGTGCGGCAGATGCAACAGCAGGCGGGAGGAGCGTCGATCTGTCGCAGAGTCAGTATCCTAGAGAGCAACAGGCGTCTCGGCCTCTGGCCTCTATCCTCTGAAATTCCCGAATGAAGGGGGGAGGAAAAAAGAGCTCAGGCAGTAAAAATGTCTCCTTGGGGATTGGTCGGGATCGATATCGGGGAAGAGCAAGGACACGTCGCGTCGAAAAGTTTTTCGGTTGAACGGGCTTTGGTCCTGGGGGGTACTAAAAAGCTCGGTCTCGCAAACTGTTGCAGGCCAAATTGGAGACGAAGGCACTAAAGGCGAAAAGGCCCGGATTCACGGACGAGAGATACAACGAGACGAGCTACTACGTCGAAAATGGTGAGTCTCGTCTGGTACGCATTATTTCTCGTCAGGCTTCGGCCAATCGATACCGAATGTCAAAAAACAATGGGATACCCGTCTCGAGTCGCTCCCGTGATTATTCAATAGCCGACAAGACGAATCGCGAGTGAGCAAGTGGGAGTGCGAAATATTGGCATTCGATATCTGGCTGGCTGGCTCGGTGCGCGTTCCACATTCGAATATAATGCATTCTGCGATGAGCGACAGCCACCCTTTCCTCTCTGCCTGCGTCTTTTTCAATTTATTTCATTCCATTATTTCACATTACAACGGGAAGCTAAAAAATGAGCCCGACGTCGGCACAATTGCCAAGAGGGAGAGCTTTTTCTTTTCCTCCTCTCTTTTTTTTTCTTTTACACTCTCGAGTGGCATCCGTCTCTCGCTCGCATGCGAGCCTCAGACTCGATTTAATATATCTCTACTCGGGCATCTATGTGTGTCGCGGCGAGCCTCGGCTTTCTAGAACAGGCCCATTAAGGCCATTGTGTCTCAACCCCTCGACTCCACTCGACGGATCGAACCTCCGTGGCTTTTCCTCATCGGAAGCCACGTAAACACGTACCTCTGGCTACCGGAACGTTCTTAATATTTCGAAAAGAATAAAAAACAAAGGAGGATATGATGAGATCAATAAGACTACGATGAGAAGCAATGAGGCTCCGATGGGCACGTTCCTGCACTCGAAGGTGCCTCATCGAGGCCAATTGTGCCTTTCTCAAGCTCTTCGTTGATCGGCAGGTCTTCGCAAGGTCTACCCCTACTACTTTACCTTCACTACGTTCACCAAGGGTCGCTGGGTCGGGGAGAAGATCCTGGAGGTTTTCGCCCGCGAGTTCCGCGCCCATCCGGCCGAGGAGTACGAAAGATGCATCAAAGCTGGAACCCTGACCGTCAACTATCAGAGGGTCGATGTCGATTACAGACTACGGCACAACGATCTCCTGGCGAACGTCGTTCACAGGTGAGATAATGCTCCTATGAAGATTTGGCACTCGTCGACTAAACGTCCTCGAGCCTTCCCCACTCTATTATAGCTCGAAATAGAAACAAGCCGTAGAGTATTGAATTTTGAAATAATGTATTGCGAGAGCGTTCGAAGATCAGCTTCACTCGGGTGATGGACGACAACGCGATCAAAGAGGCGCCATCGAATGATGGATGACTTTTTCTAAATGTGCAATCATTAAGCAGTACAATATGAAGGTTAACACTAAATTCATGGTCAGAGATTATATCTTAAGAAATAGCTGTGTCAATGATTAACATCACTTCAGCTATTCCTACCTAGCAATGAAATATTTCGAAGAGCGAAATATTTGTGGCGTTAGAAAACACTAAAAAACTGTTCAGAGAAAACAATAACTTATCGAAGATTCGAGCGAAAAAAAGAACTTTAAGATAATACGTATGTGCATCCAAGAAATGAGGAGAAGCATTTGACGATACTTCCATGATACTGTTCAATCTCTAAAGATACTCGGCAACCGAACAACTAAAAATGGTATCGAGGTGATGTTTAAGTGTTCTATGCCGGAAACAATCGAAGTATACTTATATGACAAATCCCTTATTCCCACAATTTAAGATCGTCGAACGCTTTTAAGAAGTATCTAAGTCTAAAATAATAAACGGAATCCAATAAATATTACTTAGCGCGGCCTAAAACATTTGGTCCACAGGTTCAGAAGATTACGAATCAAGAATTAAAATTGATCTAAAATGGAATTACCCGGATTAAAAAGATTATTGCCATTTCTGCTACCTCCAGTTCATTGTCAGGAATAACATTTTTTCACTGATGTTGATAAGTGTTCAACACAAGTTTTTTAGGCTCTGCCTTATCTACTAGCTATGTACAAACCGTCAGGATAGGAATACCTGAAGCTAGCTTATACGTCTAGGTCAAAAAATAAAAATTGTTTCCGAAATTCTGTCAATGATGTGTTGATGTCTACTTGATGGAAACCGTTTGATGAGCAAAGGGTAAAGCTGATAAGGCACTAACAAGGTTGCATGCGTTCACAAATACTGAAAAATTATCTCAAAATGATAAGTATCAATTACATTTGACAGCGAAGTGTTGCAGGTCCAAATCACACGCTTTTGATCAAAGGAAAGACAGTTTGGCAACTTAATAATGTTTCTAAATGTAACGGTTGCTCATCGGTGCTAGATATATATCTCTAAGTTTGATGATCACTTATGTTCTAATAATCAACATTTTGTACTTTACAATAAAATATTCATTAATACAGCATATGCTATTGACAACTTTTAGGTTCCATTTAATTGTCTGGATATTTGACTCAATGGAAGGAAAAATAGTATATTAATTATAATCCTACGAGTAAATGGGACATGTTTAACGATTAAAAAAATGTATCACGGAAAAAAGGAAAAATTGGGAATGTCATTCGATATGAATGACTTCGATAGAATAGAGCGAGAAGAATCTAATCCGCATCTCTGGGGTAAGCTTCTTCGCGTATGCACAATTGAGACTAAATTCTCGACGCTGAGGCCTGGCTCTTAATCTCTGAAAAATGCTCGGGGCTCGTTGTTGGCTCGTCCGTAGACGAGTGGCGCATAAACCGCGAGAATGAAAAGACGTCCCCGCGCGCTCGCTCCTCCGCTCTTGGCTCGTTCTCGTTTCTCAAAATACCCTTTTTTCAACAATACGAGAAGAAGCCCTCGCACACGGTTATACGCGGTACACAGCCGTACATGCCTCATTATTCTCGATACACTCGTCCGCTGTCTCTCGACGGATCGCCGCAAATTCTTTTCCCGCGATTCGCGCCACCGCGACGAGAGCTCTCGTCTTCCTTCCGTCCTTTCTCCTCTCCTCCCTCGCCATCCCCTTCCACCCCTTTCCGTCTTTAACTCCTAGCCAGACAATAGCTATAGTCATCGAACCACCCTGGCAAACCTCACTATCATTCTTTTTCGTGTCTTTACCTACATACATGTAGACTAACCGCGTCGCTTCCATGAAGTATCACATGAGAGAAAAATAACTGAATCCAAATATCACACGATAATGTATCCCACATTTAGGTTTTTTCGAGGACATGTGGAAAATCAACATAATTGCACGTATTTTAGGACAAATGGTGAAGATCATCATTCTTTGGAAAAAAAATAAAAGTTTCAAGCCCTGTAGAATTTAACAGCGATCACAAGGGAAAAGTTTTGCTAGATTTCGTAAATTACGGATTTGTTAAATCATAAATGAATTTTCATAGAAGTTAAACCCGGCGAATCGTGTGAATTTTTCTCTACGGATTTCTCCCACAATATTGAAAAATTCAACTTCAAAGAATCTTACGGTCTGATTTTTTAAGACAATTTATTTAATATTTAATAAATCCGTAAATTATGAAATCTGAGCGGCCACGTGTTTTCGATTGCTATTAAGGTAGGACTACCGCTACGTGCCGTATTTACGTGGGTCGGGGCCCCTTTATCCAATTTTTGTAAAATTAATTTTGAGAAATTTCAAGATTTT
>JAPYYX010001647.1:0-23088 GCA_030522605.1 Cremastinae sp. B BG-2022a
TTATTTTTTCATTTAACGTTAAATCTTAAAATATACCGTTAGATATATTGTTAGATCTAGCATTAGATCTATGTTAGATTAATATTTTTTTTCTAATTAAAGATATATCGTTAGATGGACGGTTTAATTGAATTTTTCATGTTAACGTTAGATTCAACATTAGATATATCGTTAGATTGACGATTGAGTAGTTATGTTAGATTAATAATTTTTTTAATGTTACACATATTGTTATGTCTAACCTTAAATATTATTATTAGATATAGCATTAGATCCAGCATTAGATCTATGTTAGATTAATAAAATTTGTTTTAGTGTTAGACATATTGTTATGTTTGTTATATCTGATGTCTATCTGATGTCTAACGTTGGAGGAAAACGAAAATTCGCGAAGGTCGATTACGTGACCGTGACAACCCTACTTTATAAAGAGGGATATTATTATATGATATTTATTATCCATTATATTATATTATATTATATTATATTATATTATATTATATTATATTATATTATATTATATTATATTATATATTATATATTATATTATATTATATTATATTATATTATATTATATTATATTATATTATATTATATTATATTCTATTATGTACTACATAATATGTGCGTTCTGCGTTTTTCTCTTTTCTTTCATTTTTTCTTTTATAACTTTAGTCATGTGCGTGGTAATTTTTAAGTGGGCGTAGCGGGTCGTTTTGAGCAATAAACGAAGAACCCTCATTTCGAGGTTTCCCCAACCCTTAGTATTCGTAGGATGAAGGAAATAGAAAGTAAAAAAATAAAAAAAAAGAGCAGAGCAAAAAAAATGAGACTTGGGCTGGAAGTCGTTTGTCGAGCGAAGTGGAAGATTGTTGAGGTCCTTCCAACAAAGTAATCAAGTCGACTCGAGTCGCGAGTAATTCTAAATATTAATTAAATAAATATATTATACGTACCATCCAAAAATTGATATCAGAGTAAAATCACCTACCCTATAATTATTACACCCCTATCGTTGTCATAAGATCCCCGCCCTCATGCGAAGATCCCAATACAAGAGAATAGAGTCAAGATCAGAGTCTTCTCTCAGTGCTGTCTCGGGGGCCCTCGATCGATATTTCTCCATTCCCACTCGAGTAATCAGCACCCGTGACCCGTTGACCGGGCGACGTCCTCCATTTCTGCCGGAAGTGTCACAGGTACCGCGTGATACATACCCAACAAGAAGAAAAGAAATAAGAAACAAAAAAAATAAAAAAAGCCTTTTCTTCCCGTACTTGGGCAGCAAATTGAGAACGTGAGGATTTTCTTATCCTGGGCTTCTTGCCTTCCTGAGAATTCACCCTTTTTTTCAACCCCTTTGTTATTCTTTTTTTCTTATCTCCCGAGCTACTTTCTTTCATTCTACCTTTTTTTAGACATGTTTCGGTTTTTTTTTTTCTTGTTTCCTCGTTTTTCTTTTTTTTTCTCTCGGCGGTTTCATTTGCACTCCCATTTTCCAGAGTACGAGGCACTCTCCAGGGTCTCCTCAATGACACGTCAGTCCCGTACACTTTATAGACGAGTATTTTCCTCTTTTTTTTTCTCACCGGTACAAATTTTTTCTCCTCGCATTCCTGAAGGAGGAGAGTTTACCTCTCACTTTTGTTGCTCTTTTTTAGCGTGCGAACAGCTCCCGAGCACTCGGTGATAAGCTCGATAACCAAGATGAGAGAGATAACGTCATGGAGCGCATTCATTTGCGATGTTTACACAAGACTGCGAAATTTACGCGCGATTTTTCTTGCAACGAGCGTGTTCGTTTTTAGTTTTTTTTTTTCTTTTTTTTTTTTTTGGAGTCGGAGTTTTCCTCGTTTCATTAAGGAGAAAAAGGATCCGAGTGCTCCGAAAGAGAAAGACGAAAAAATCCATACGTGCTCTTGATTTCTTTCGCGTTTCTTCATTTCTTTCCTTTTTCGCTCAACAGGTAGCTTTTGTACCGTGAACTTAACCGCTCTGTTTCACGAAGAGACTATCAGAAAAGCTCATATACGACAAGTCTTTTGTTAAACGTCCTCCTTAAATCTTAACGATCCCCCGACAGGGACGTACCCGTCATTCCGATACGGAGGAACGATCAGACAAGCTCTCTTCGTAAAATTTTAACGAGCCGATTTTCATGAGGCACTCCGACTGTTTTGCGGTGAGGCTTTGCATCGGAAATTGAACTTGTCTGTTTTATTTCGTACCGAAAATCTTAACGTTGAGGATTTTAGGCGAAAAATGGTTAAAAGGAAATTGTATATAAATAAACGTAAATGACTAAATGAATTCAATTCTTGTTTTATTTTATAGTATAAAATTTTTATTATTTCAAGTTTATGCGATTTTGAAAATTTTAAATTTGGAATTTTGAAAACTTTGAATTTTGGATATTGAAAACTTTGATTTTGGAAACTTTGAATTTTGGTTTTTGAAAACTGTTTTTAATTTTGGATTTTGAAAACTTTGAACTTTGAATATTGGAAACTTTGAATTTTGAATACTGAAAACTTTGATTTTGGATTCTGAAAACTTTGAATTTCGGACTTTGAAAACTTTGTTTTGAATTTTTGATTTTGAAAACTATGAACTTTGGGTATTGAAACTTTGGGTATTGAAAACTTTTAATTTGGGATATTGAAAACTTTGATTTTTAGTTTCGGATATTGAAATCTTTGATTTTGAATTTTGAGAATTTTGATAAATGGTGATAAATGGATAAACCGCTTGTGCTCCGGGTTTGATCTCAGCCTCTCATTAGAAAAAGAAATCACAATAAAAATAAAAACGTAAATAATTCAATAGAAATTCATCAATTTAAATCGTATACTTATATAGAGTTAATTTAAATTCATTTTATTCTGAAACTTTCGGTATTGTTAAAAAAAATAAAATTTTCGAATTTTCCGAGCGAAGGAACATTGTCTCTGTGACTGATAAATTGATAACGCGATCTCGTCTCAATTTCTTATCGCAGCCTGCACTTTCAATATCGAAGACAACGTGTTCTTAGCGCACGTGCGAGAGTGTCTTTCCCTCGTGCAAGGGAAACGTTGACAGGATAACGTTTGCGTCACGTTCGCATTTCTGGGTAACACTCGTTGAACAAAGTTTCGCGTCGAGTTGAACAGGGCCCCGGCGTCTGTATTACGTTTCCTCACGTATTTCGACCCGAAGAATCATGGCGGAAACAAAAGGGAGCGTGCTAAAAGACGGCAAGGATGAATTCAGACAAGAACCGTCAACGTCATTCCGAACTAGCACACGCTAATGTGCGGTGCAACTTGAGAATATCTGTGCAAAATCTATTTCATCAACACCCATAAAGCAGAGATCTTTGGTTAACTTTGTAGAGCACCTGCAATTTGCTTTCTATATAGAGAAACCTGGAGCCAGCGATAACCATTATTTTCCTCGTTTATTATAGTAATAAAATATTTTATAGCACGATGGAGTGGTAATACATCTCTTACCATTAATTAAAATTTATTGACACATTGTCAGTCATTAAATTATCAAAAATCCCAAGTTTGTAAGATTACTTAATTATTTCTGCATTTTCTGATAATAAAATATTTCACATTGTGACAGATGATACTACAATTTTTTTATTTGTTAAAATTTATTATTTATGAAGCATTGAGTTAAATCGAATATCAGCTAGCATTACGATACATTTGAAAAAGTTAGAATTTTTTTTTATATTTCCTCAGTTATATTGGACAAGAAATATTGTGTTCGTTAAACAATTTGTCAGATACAAAAATGATGAGAATAATAAAAGAATCCTGGTTATGGTTTTTCTCACGAATAAAATTGAAATCGATTCCTGAGACACGAGAGCGAAAGAAACTAAATTACAAATATATTTCTTCTCGGTAGGGAGCGATACAGCGACAGCGGTTCGATAGCTAGGTGTATTTTACTTTATATCGAATTCTATATAGTTTGTCAGAATGCAGAGATTGATTAATCGTTCGTACCCAGGTAAGTTTGCCATATAGAGCGCCGGGAATCTCTTGAGAGAACTTCAACGAAAGCTTTCATCTGAAACTCAATCGTCTCAGACTCTTCGAGTTATTGAATTTCTCTTCAATCTCATTGAATCGTTTCTCTGAATCCTTTTCACGGTCCCGAAATTTCCAAACACTCCCAACATTAACTTTTTAACATTTTCTTCAATTTTATTGTTTAAATCAAATTTGATTATTTAAAATTATTGATGAGTTGTCAATTGACAGCAAATTTAAATAAAATTTTTTAACTTATGAAATCGTAGAAAATTTATTTAAAAAATAAGTTGAACATTTTTTTAGTTCGGTTTTATATTCGATATTCATGTTAGTTTTTAAAAATCAAATTATCATGTCACTTGATTTTTTCACTCAAATTTTTAGAAAATTGTTTTTTATTATTTGTAATTTCCTAAAATTTTCAGTAAATAGTAAATAAAAAACAACCTAATTTATTGAATTTAAAAAAAAATGTACAAAATTTATCGTAAAAGTTTATTAAGAAAAATTGATTTTACCTCGCCACATATTCATGTTAGTTTTCTGATATCAAATTAGGCATGTCACTCGCTTTTTTCCTGTTAGGAAAGGTCTTCGGGAGTTCCGTTTTATCGATTAAATATTAACGCGATAAGTATTTCATGTTTGAACCGCAAAAGATACTCGTGGAAAAAAAAATTGTCGGGTGACGCAGCTAGAGAGAAAAAAAAGGACACGAATTTCTCGTTGCCTCTTCTCTCTCATCCCTGTGCTCTTCCTTCATCGATCTGTTGGTCGTCCGAGGAGGCACGTAGCGGTGAAAATCCCCCGCAATTAACCTTTCCCTCGTTCCCTTGAATATTCCTCAGGACTTCCGGCTTTCTGTGGGACGTGGGGTTCATAACTATTTTATCGAATCTCTTTTAAAAAAGGGAATAAAGACGAAGGCGAATAAAGAATTCTCGTGACTTCCTCGAGAAGAAAATTATATCGACGACTCGTCCTTTATTTTTTATCTTATTTTTCCTCTGTCGAGATTAGGGATAATTCTTCAAGGACGTAAGTCTTTCCGGTGCGATTGGAAGGTTCGATTTCATCAGCGGAAGCGTCCTCGGCGCGGAAATGACCTCGTGAGAAAAAGTCTCTGATCCAGTCACCGGAGTCCTCGAGATTCTGTTCGACGACCCGAGTCCTCGAGGTCAGCAATTCATCCTGACTGTCCTTCGAATCGTCCAGAATGTTCCCTTCGACTTTTTCGGGGTCACTGGAACTCGTCGAAGTTCCGCTGTGGATATTTTTTCTCATTTTGGCTTTGCAGTTCCATATCCTAGAGCTGATTCTCCCTAGATCCTTGGACCTGATTTTTTTCCTGGAAAATCTCGAGTACGCGTAAGCGAGAGCTGACTTTTCGGTTTTTTGCTTCCAGGACTCAAATTCCCTGGATTCAACCAATTTATTAAAATCCTCCGATCTCGATTTCCTCGGTAGGTCCTGCGAGATATTTTCGTCCTTTGACTCGTCCTGGGATTGGAGGTCCTGGAATTCTCCATCATCGACGAGAGCTCGTGTCAGGGTCCCGGTGACTTGATCGATCGCCTCGGAGATGTAATTTCGAATATTTTTCTCGCTCTGGGGATCGGTAATCTCGTGCGCCCTCTTCAGGATGACGACAGCCTCGCCCAACCTGCCGATCTCTATGAGAGCCTGTCCCCGGAGAAGTTGACCGTGAAGTTGCCATTTTCTAGAGTTCGCCTCGTCGGCATATTCGAGGCAGCGATCGGCCGTCTCCAGCGCTCTTTCCGGTTGTCTCATCTCCAGGTAACATCTGCCGATTTCATGAAGGAGCCAAGATCGAGGAATGGCCTCGTCGATCCCTCGAAGAAGACTTTCCCAGGCCTTGGCAGCTGCCTGAAGGTGTCCGAAGGTCAAATGAACTCGACCGAGCGTCATAAACGATCGCGATCGAAGCGAAACGTCTGCCGATTTTTTCGCCGAATGAATCATGCAGGTCGCTTGGTCCAGTGCCCGATCGTGTCTGCCGAGTGCGATCTGCGTCATCGCCAGGTAGTGACGAGCCGCGACCTCGTACCGATAACGATCTATCAACGCCTCCGCGATCGTCAGCAGCTCGTTACCGATTTTCCAGCAGTCCGGAAAATCGTTCAACGCCCAGGCCTTCTGGAGTTTCTCCAGGGTCAGACTAGCGACAGATTCCAGTTGTCGCAACATTATTCGTGATTTTGAAATCAATTTCGATCGGGATCGGTTTCGAAAAATCGGCGGATCTTTCGAAAAATCCTTACGAGAGTCGAAATATCTACGAAATATACACAATTTTATTTCTGTGTTCAAACTGGCAATAAAATTTATCTTTTTTTTATGTTTATTGGTTAGGATATTTTTTTATACTTGAGGATTTGATCGATCGCTGATATCGGATCGGCCGATTCCTCCACGATTTTTTGTGCCTTCCACGCCGCCGTTTCCGGACAAGAAATTTCAGCTAATTGAGCCACTTTCTTCGTCCTCGCTCCAACCTTTCGGGAATTTTTTTTAGGATTTGTCTCCGAGCTTATCACTGCAGCTGTTCTTCTCGCCGCCACGGCATGGCTCGTTTCGCGAGGGTAAGTCTTCGCCGCACGGTAATACAGGACTAAAGCCATTTCGTAATCGCCTCTGAATTTATTTCGGACTGCTCGTGAGATCTTTTTAATAAACTTTATTATCTAAGATCGTTATATTAAAAATAAATATTTTATATAATTTCTGTTATTTTAACGTGTCTATATAATTTTTTATATTCATAGGTGATTTTTTATTTGTTATAAATTTTATTTTTTTTATGTCTTGTTACTTGTTATTTATGACTAAAACATTAATTTGCGTATGAATTAATTTTATTCATAAATAAAAATGAAAATAGAATCGATTTGTAAATACTTCTGATGGAGCAAATCAGCCTGTCGATGCAGAGCTTGTGCGTGTTCTCGTTTGCTCGGAGTCATATTCGAATTTTTTTTCAGAGTGACTTTTTGATAGTCCCGAGCAGTGGCTTCAGCTCGTTCCACGACTGTTCCCACATCCTCCGTCTCATCTTTATCTGATTTCTCTGAGCAATCGCGAGCCATTCCATTCGTCGATTTTTTGGCTCTGAGACCTCCGACTGACAAAATTTTCTGAACAGACATGACGTTTTGGATTTGATTTTATTTAATCTGTACTCAACAAAAAACGTGAGAAAGAAAACAGAAGAAATGACACGTTGCGCCGGAAAAAATCGCGAAAAAATAGGATTGAGGTTAAGAAAAAAAAAGTGGAACAAAACAACAAAAACGGGATGAGAAGGAATTCGAGATACGATATTCTTGAATATTTCTATCCTCAATATTCCATCTCCTGAAGAAACGTTTCAATGAAAGCTCCGATTCAATTTTAGTTTAAAAAGGAATCGGACTTTCGTCTTTTTACGAAAGAGTAAAAATTCCATTCTCCAAAACGTTGGTTTTTTCTCTTCATTTCCACACCTCTCAATTTTTTTACAAATAAAATTTTTCCCACGCACATATAACGCCTACATAGCATATGACATAGATAACACGAAATTTCTAACACAGTACAATAAATATTGATATCTAAACACACGAGAATCATGTCCAATTTATATTTATGTAATTCGTCTCAGAAAATCGATTTTATATACAGAAATGACGCACGAAGAATCTCTCGATAAATTATTATTTTTATTCCATCTCGAGATATTGGTTTTTCCCTCTCTTCGTTGCTTCGGTTTTCGTCTCCGGACCCGTTGCAAAAACGATGTTAAAAAAAAAGGTGCAGGAAAAAAAACTGAAAATGTCATCCGCTGAGACGCGTTTCCGTTTCGCCTATCAGTTTCTCGATTCCAATATAAATTGCAAATAGCACGTTCAGGTATGAATTGCTGATTACGCAAATGTGCGTGAGCACATATGTGCGATACACGGAGTGTGTACACGAGAAACAAGTTGGTGGATCCGTGAGAAAGGAAGACTGAATGTGAGCAACCATTTAATGAAATATCGGTAATCGATGGAATTCAATTTATTAATATGATTGATAACTTGCTCTTAATTCTATGATATTGCACAATTCTAACTTGATCTATTGCACGGGTGCTCTTAATTTTTAATTTTTAATTAATGTGGAGCAGACTAATGGTTATTTTATTATTTATGTTGATAGAAAACAAAGAGATTTAATATTTGTGTTCATCAATTGTTTCGATATAAGCCGGATTATTCGGAATCCATTTCGTTATGTAATTAAATGATTTTTGAAAAATGGAAATTTGATTATTCGTAATCCTCAAAATCGACAAAGCCAGGAATTTTTTTGGATGGCGCGAATCGTTTGAGCAATTGTTTTCTGGCTTCGGTCTTAGGATCTCTGGATGCTTCTGGCACGATGCTATTTTTTTGCGATGTTTTACTCAATTCGTAATCAACGGGTTTGCATCCAGGCATTACCGAGATGCGTCTCCTAGCCGGAATGGATCTCATATCTTGAATGAGGACCTCGGCCTCGGTCTTAAGTTCATCCGGCATTAACTCGATGATCAACTTTTCCCGAGTCGTAATGCCGTCTTCGGTACTGAGCATTGTGACGTCAAATTCGTTTACGAGCTTAACGATTTTGCGATAAAAGTCCTGAAGATGAGCCAGGCCGAGCCTCTGAGCGCCGAGATAAGCGAGAACTGCGGACTCTCGCGCCTCGTTCTTGTTGTGCTGATGAATCTCAATCTTGATCATAAGATGATGAGCATTTAGAGTCCATAAATCGCTCTTGATCTGATAACTCGCATCTCGGCACTTCTTGGCATAAAAGCGAGCCATGTCGTACCGTTTTGTGGACACGAAGAACTTCGCGAGCTCGTGAAAAAGGAAAGCGAGCTCCGGCGGCTCCGAAGCGTAGGCCAAGCGCCGGCGGAACGTCGCGAGCGCCCTCTTGCGGCTTAGTACATTCACCCAGCCAAGTTGCGAGTCCCGCGGCAGCGCAGCGACTCTGATGCCCAAATGATGTTTAAGGTAACGCAATCTCGTGCTCTCGTCGGTTATTCCGGTCACGTCTCGTGGATCTGTGTAGGTCCAGCCGACCAGTTCGTAAAGCTCGTTCAAACATTGCTTTTTAATAGGAAGTTCTTTTACGTCCCAGTTGTCAATTGAATCCTTCGCGGTTTCGACCGTTCTGAAAAACTCCAGATAATCGCCCTTTTTTCTCGCTTTTCTAAGTTTTTTGAAATACGTTGCAGCATCGACGATCGCATTGGAGTTCATCAGACGTTTTTCGTTCTTGCGATTTAGCTTATGCGTTTCCGGCGACTTTTCCTTCTCGAGCGTGAAAGCGTAAAGAGGTTTTCGAGTACGCAAAACTTCCTGTCTGTAACTCGTGCGTATGGCACTGTCCTCTGCCAACTTGCACAGTTCAGCACTTCTAAACTTGTTGGGTGAACATATCTCCGGATTATCCAGGAGATCAAGAATAAAGTGCTTATCTAGAACCAGCTCGCCTAAATATATTTGTCCCTTGGCGATGTCCAAACTTTTCAAATGCTCTTCCAGCTTGTATTCGGGATCGTTCACCTTGAATCTTGAATGATCCTCATCGATTCCTCAAAAGAAAGAAAATGTAACGCTAAGAGGAAGAAAAGTAAAGCAATTCATCGAAACGATTGTAACTTCGGAGGCAGAAGATTTCATTGAAAATGGCGTGCAATTTTTTTTTCTGACTTTGACTTCTAGTTGGGAGGATTAGAGAGAGATAAGGATTTACCCTCGAATTCGTCCTCCTCCTCGCTCAATTTAGCTATGAGATTGCGACGATGATTCTCGAGTTCTTTTATCCAAGGATACAATTCAACTAGTGCCTCGGGCGAAGTGTTACTGCCCACGCAGTCCTCAATTGTCTCGTTCGCCTGGTAAACGGCCAATTCGAAGGGCAATTTTGTCTTTCTGTAGCCACGGTGAGCCTCTATGAGGCTACGCTCGAATTCACCGATCTTGAACAGCGTTTTCACCCACATCCATTTTACCAAATAGTTCTCCGAATCTGCCTTACGAACAATTGATTTTTTACGAATGCAATTTTTTTCAGCATCAAATTTCAATGGATCTTTAACGATCCGCAGAAATTTCAAATCGTTCATCTTACCAGGATTAGAATAAAAATATGATAAATTAATTAAAAACTATAATAGCATTAGATGTATAATTCTAGATGGATCAAATATAATGTGGAAAATCGATTGTGATAAAATATAAATTTTTTTTTAAGTTTAATAAAAATGTCCATTATTCGTAGACGTTTCAATAGTTTTCCCATTGCAGAAATCAATTCTGTATGTTCTTCGATCTCTCTCATCCATCTATAATATCCGCAGTCTCTCGTTCACCGTCAGTTATCGATTTCATAGTCGCAGAGCTTTCTTCGGCGACAGAGTATCATGGCGTATATACGCATATCAAATTTCCATTGGAGAGCTTACAAGTATTGCAAACATACAGTTTGATGTGCAAAAAAAGTTCATTTAAATTATTCCCTATGATTTAATCACACAATAAAAATCTCAAAAAAAAATTTATATTCCACTCATCAAAATAGCTCAAATCAAAACTTACATTTTTCTAAAACTAGTTTTAAAATAAATTACATAATTGTGGACGTAAAAAGTTTTTTATGACAATATTTTATAGATAAGGAATCAAAAAACTTTGAAATGAGATAAGCTTGACGTAGAATTGCCCCTGTAAAAATATTCCCGAGATGAAAGATTGGCTCCCTTATAGAGTGAACCGGAGAAGATAGCACATCGTTTACCTATCTCCTTGCACTTGAGCGCGACATCAGCGGCCTCGCGATATCTCATCGAATTCGTGAACGCCTGACACAGTCCTAGGAGGGTCTTCAGATCTTCGCTCCCGGCCTCCTTTATCGATTTCTCATACGCGTCTATCGCCATATCAAAATTTTCGATCTTGTTGTAAAACGCGCCACACGCCTGATACAGCTGTGCTGCCCGAAACATCGCTGGTTTTTCTTCGAAACGCATTTTGGAATTTTACAAAAATAACGAAAAGTCGAAAAACTTTTTTTTTCAATTGAACTGTTTCACAATATTTTCAATTTTTTAAATCAACTTTATATTTTTTTCGATTTTTTTACAGCATTTCAATCACTTTAATTCTTTACGTAGCACTTTGAAATTTTTAAACTTTTCTTCAGATTCTTCACGTTGGGCAACATTCAAATAACTTTTTTATCTCTCGCAATTTCGAGAAATTTTCTTCATTTTACAAGACACGAAAGTGGCAGTTCCGTGTTAACGGATGTAATGAAAAACGGAGACGTCAGGCATCGTGTCAAATCGATATATCGATCGGTCACACGATCGTCCAGTGTTTTAAAAGCGGTGTCATCTTGCTGGCTGTCGCTGAATGGCGTCTCTCTGTTCTCGCCCCACGGCCATCTCTAATTGCCCACTTCTGGCCAATTTGCTTCACGATTCGCTGCGCCTTATTTGGCTCTCTGCCAAAAAGGGAAAACAACAATCCCAAAGTTACTTCGAGTCGATGAAAGAGTCCGAGGCGACCGTAATGCTTCCGTTACGTTTGACTTTAACTGACTTTAAAAAGCTGTTCGCGTCGAGATTCTTGGAGATTAAAACTTCCGAGGTTTCCAAATTAGAAGATTTTTTCCCTTGATTCCCAGATTCTCTGACAATTATCAAAACAATGAAAACTTTTGTTTTGAAAATTGCCGCTGGGATAATGAAGAAGCTCGATTTCGACTCCAACTTGCCACTGACTTCTCCCAGGAGAGATGGGAGACACTGAAAATTTCAAATGAAGTTCTTTTTTAAAAAAAAATTGCAAAAAATTCATCATTTTCAATATTTATGATTTTTTCAGGCATAAAATGCGCTAAAATCCGAACTTTTTTCAAATATGGCGACTAAAATGCAAAAATTTCCCAAAAAAATGCGAATGATTATTAATGTTTATGAGCATTTTATGAGCACATATCCGGGAGCTTTCCAACAAGGCAACACAAAGAGACACTGTGGACACGGTGAGGCAATATCAGTAGTGCTTGTTGGAACGCACATCGACACCGTGTCGGTCTCGGGCATCCGACACGGCTAAACACAAGTTTTCGTAGAGTCGATCTGTGTCGCTCAGTGTCGTAGTTGGAACACCGATTTGAGATCACTGTGCCACACAGTGTCGCCCTGTGTCGTAGCTGGAAAGCTCCCATCATATCTCATACTTATACTCAAAATTGGATCGAAAATTATTTAAAAAATACATAAAATAAAAATAAAAAATAATATTTTACGTAAATTAAAAAAAAACATTTTGCAATACCCGGAATAAATAATTAAAATATTTTTCGTCTTTTATTGCTGTTTCAGATTCCATCAGTGACTCAAGAACTTTAAGCTGAAAAGAAGGAGTGGGAAGGGCGTGGTATATCGGTGGTCCGTAAACCTCGTGATGCGGTGATGGCTCTTTTGTACAGATTCGCGCAGCTACCGGATCGCGGTGGCACGCGGGTCTTCTCATTCGTTGTGACCAAAAGCGTCGTCCGCGATCCGGAGAGAGATGTCACGAGCAAAGAACTCGTTTGTGGCTTTCAAAAATGGGCTGTCGCTTTTTCGCATGGCGACAGAGTAAACAATGTAAATGAAATTTCATTCCGTCAGGTCAAATTCAGCCAGATTCAAAGTCGTGACTGTTTTATTTATAGAATTATTGATACATTGTTAATTAACAATAGAGAAAACATTTCTGAACTGGCTTGACACAAAAGACATTCTTAAATTAAAAATCCCTAAAGTATGTTATGGATTCATTTATGATGATTTGCAGGTTCTGGGCGTGTACCTAGTGTGGCGAGGAGCCGCCCGGGGTCTCCGCGTCTACGTGGACTTCACGTTCACACTTCTGAACCGTGAACACTTTTCAACGAATGAAGGATTCTCCGGAAAGCGGGTAAAGTTCACATACGATGCGCCGGCCCAGGGTAACAGAAATTACATACCAGTCTCGGATCTGTACAGCAGAAATTTCGCAGACCCGAATGGCGAATTTCAGCTGGAATTGTCAATGGCGAACGTGAGAACGGTATTCACTGCAGATGTTCCAATGCCAGCGACAGGGGCCTATGCGGCCGGTCAGACGAAATCGAACAAACTGGAGACCGGTTATTTCACATTCGGCGGCTTCGATTGGAACGTCGTGATTTATCTGCAGGGGAATAAAGAAGGCGAGCCACGATCGGATAACAGATTGAGTGTTTATCTTGTTCGATTGACAGGATTTGATCATCGCTGCCGAGTGAGGTATAGCGTTTCCCTAGGCGATGGAGATCGAAGAATCGATTCCGGCCAGATCGAGGATTTATCAGATGCAGATGGCCGAGGTTTCGGTTGGCATCCTAGAGTCCGCTGGCCAAGTCTGGCGCACAAGGGCGTTTTGAGGATCACCCTGGAGATGATGGAGGCCAGAACGATTTCGGATGTCACTGTCCAGGCGATCGGTACCTCCGCACTCTCAGCCGCACCCTGTTACGACCGGGACAAGCAAGCTTGGGCAATCAGGGCCGATTTGCATTCAGATACCCTAAGACTCCAACTCGTCTATAAGGACATTCACAACGTACCGAGGAACCATTTGAGATACGTGAGTTGGTCGGCGTATCTGATGCGCGGGGAAGATCCTGATGTCGAGACAGTTAGTCTTCCGGGAGCTCCATTCAGCCGGTACTACGTCCAAGAACAGGCTGATGAAGGCATTATCATGGAAACTAACTTGGGAATGAGCGAGGTCAAGACTGAGGATTGTCCATATATCACGGATAAAGGCCAGCTGCGGATCCGGATTGAATGGAACGAGAGCCATTTGCTTTTCCAGGCAACTTATCACAAGTACGACGACGTCTGTCGCATCCACAATCAGCAGATGAGACGAGAGATTGCTGCTCTCCAGGCAGAGAATTATGGCCTCGAGAAGCAGCTCTTTAGTTATCAGAGGAGTCTCGCTTACGCCCAAGCCGCACACCAGCAGGAGGTTTCGACGGATCCGGATGTTACAGATCAATCTGGAGCCGTTCATTCCTCGCACCCGACCCATCTGGAGCGTTCAGCTTCAACAGACACCGAATACGCCTGACAAGTGCTACCCGATCTCGCTGCCGCAGCGCGTCTTCATGAGCATCCCGCCGCTTATTTCCGGAAAGAGAGCAAACAACCGGTAATCCTGCAAGAAACCGATCGCAGGCTCCATCAGAATCTCGCGTCGATAATGGATCGTCGCCTGAGCAACGTTCAACTAGCTTTTCGCTACGAGCCGGAGTCACGTGACCTTCAGGACGAGAATTCGTCACGTGCCTTCAACTCGAGCACCTCGGATCGGTTGTTCAGGCCACTCTGGGACATCGGAGAGAGAAAAACGTCACAAGGCAGTATCGTCAAACAGCCGAAATCAAGAGAAGGCAGTGAGAGCTTTGATCCGAGAAATTCCAACAAGTTCGACTCCTCGTCTTATCAGCGGTACTTTCCCGGCTTCACGGAGACTTACGTGAACGTGAGCAACGCAAGTGCCGAGAAGAGACGAAGAACGAGCTTGTGGGAGACTCTTACGGGCCTTGTTTGCTCGCTTGGCGCGCTCGCGACGAGAGCAGCCAAAATGGCCGCCCGCCGCGGTGACTCGCTGTGAGACAAAATGGCGCCCAGCCAAGAGTTAACCTCAAAGCGGTGGAAGATTTTTTTTCCCTATCTCTTGGAGATGCAAAGATTAATGATTTATCGGCGAATGGGCTGGTAAAATGCGAGCGAGAGAGAGAGTGAGACAATCTGGTCAGGCACGCTTATTAAATTCCGAGGTTGAGGAAAGGCAGGCGTGCCTCGCTCGTTACCGAGGCAAACACGCGAAAATGGAATTCCTGATAATAACGATGAAAATCGAGATCATGATGGAGAACGATGACGATGCTGAGGAAGATAATTACCTACGATCCGAGAAAAAAAAAGAGATCAAGATGAGAAAATGAATATAACGATGATGACGATGCTGATGATCCTCTATCTACTTGTCAATTTACTAAAGAACCTATTTTCCTCTAAACATTTTTTTCACTTATATCAAGGAGAAGAATTAATAACAAAGTGTTTGGTCGGGAAGGAACAAGAAGACCAGGCAACAACGGAATATCATACGAAAAATTGACAAAGGACATGAAACTGTGAAAAGGAAACGGATCGAGCAAATGAAATAGAAAGGAAGATAAAAAAGCAAAAAAAATTCTGGCATACATTTCATGACTGTCATAGTATGCGTACGTAAATACTGTAATATAAGTACATAACACATGAAACACACCAGAAAAAACATACTATACATATATACATATTATAGATATAATTATATAAAATGTTAACTGAAATTAATATATAGAGAGAATCGATGTTAGAGAGAGGGAGAGAGAAAGGAGGGAAGAGGAGAGCGAGAAAATGAAGGATACCTTTAACGATGCGTGGTTCTCGTTATCGTCTCATTAACGTTCGAGGCTTATCGCGTGTACCGCGATTTCATAAGTACCCTAAAACGCGTGCAGGTTGTCAGTCGAGTGTGTACGTGTGAATGATCGTGTGGGTGTGGGTGTGTGTCATCAGAGATTTTCCCCTGTAATTCCGTTTCTTCCTTAATTTTCCGTCACCGCCTCGTTAAACTCGCGAAACTATAAAATTGTCGGCGATCCGACAATAATTGGCCTATTAAACGGTTTAACAATCCAATTACCCATTATTGCTCTTTCTTGGCACAATGAAAATAATAAGCTCGGTGAACGGTTCCTCGGTTCCTTAAATCTTACATAATGTTGATGAAATCGCTCAAAACCATAAATCCAATCACTTTATCGAGTTGCGATTAAAAATTATTGCATCTTCGCACATTTGCTCATGAGGTTATAAAATTTGTCATCTACATTTATTAGTTCGTTATTTAAATTCATTAGTTACTTTCTGCGTAGTACCCAAAGATGTTGGAAGGAACAAAGTAGGGGAATCCCAGCTGAAATGGTTAACTAAATGAAGGAAAAATTCTTACCCTAGCGGCCACTCGATTAAGCTGAATTAGTACATAATTCGCGCTGGCAGAGGGCGCTGGTGCGGAGCTTAGTTTAATATGACGACGTTCCAGTGTTTCATTTGGCTTTAAAATAGAATAAAAAAAGGAACGTTTATGGAATCTCTCGAAGGTGGCACGTGCTGGTCGTTATGTTCCAATTTGCTCGTCCCGCAGACCATAAACTCTTCTACAGGGACGAGTATAGATATAGGGACTCGAGTTTGCATTCGAAGTTGGCGAGCAAATTGCTGATGCAGCTCGGATGGATGGAATTAATTGTACGGAATCCCGGGAGAGGGTGGGTGACAAGGTTCATCGCAACTTTAACGAAGAAATGAGTGCCCGGTTGAATCGCAAGGAAAGAAAAAAGCTGCACACGCGTACACTTTTTATTCTCTTTCCGTATCTCTCGCTCATCCACTTCCTTTCTTTGAGAATCCCCAGCCGCGTATAATTCAGGGAAACCGAGAAGAAGATTTATTTGCGAAGTACTAACGAGCCTGCGGGTGGAGCGCAGAACGGGAGCAGCGAGAGGTCGTAGGAAAAAAGGAAGAAGAAGAGAGGGGTCAAGAAAATGGCGGTGTTGCGATTTTAGGATGATGGAAATGGCGACTCTCGGGATAGAGGAGAACAAAAGATGACCAAGAAAAATTACACGATCGATAAAAGTATCGGTACAGGCTTTTCGCAAGCTCCTGATAGTAATTTAAAAAATAGCAAAATTTTAAAAAATTGTATACTCTGTACATACTTGTACCAAAAATACTCACAAAATTTTCGAAATTTTTCTCACGTTCTTTCTCTCTCTCTCTCTCGACTCATCTTATCAGAAGTGGATTCATCGACCGCAAGGCGAAGCCAAAGAGTCACAAAGATAATTATACTGATAAAAATAAATTTCCAAAGATTGTTTTACGTGAAGTGAAAAATATCAATGACTCGTTATATTTCCTTAGTTAAAAATGATCGAATGGTTGTGAAGAAGGGTTCATGATTCTTATCAATATCATCATTCCAATCAATTAATTTATTGCTCGTTATCATCGCACTTTAAAAATTATCGTGCATCTCGAAGATATCTCTTGCAAAATTTAAATTATCAACAAGAATCGACTAAATTAAGAAAGAAAGAAAAAACGAAAATTTGCGATGGCAAACCACGTGTACTGAAGAAATGAAGAAAGGAAAAAACACGCTGAACGAGACGCCATTCCGTGACGTATTTATTAATCTAATAACCAATAACAATAATCGTCGTTGTCGTCTTCTCGAAATGTCAATGATTTTCGTTCTTTATTATTGGTGTCATTAATATTCTTATTATTGTTATTATTATTATCGTCTTTGTTGATTTTTTTATTTTTATCGAAACTTTCTCAACCGCAATGCGAGGGACGAGACAAAAATTTATCGATCATTCGCCTTGTAAAAAAATAACAAGATAATAATAATAATAATGATAATAAATCGCGCACGCTGTCCATGAAGCAGCTCTTCTACAGCAACTGACAATCGCACAGGTTTCCATTATTACGTAATTCAAATTTGAAGAGATAAGATTAAAATCGAATACAGACGGGGCTCGATGCCCCGATCGACTCGAGGAATGAATTTACTCTTGGGAAAGCGATCGCTATCTGATGTTTACGAAAGTGTTCACTTTTACTAAGGATCTCCGTTCTTCACGAATATTTTATATTTCATATTTTTTATTTCATTTTTCAAGTAAGGATGTGGAATTTCAAATCGTTGAACGATTTTTATTTCTTCCAAAAAAAAAAAATCTACGAAAACGTGACAACTGAAATTCTCTGTTCACCAAATCAATGAGTAGAGAAAAAAAATAGGATGCAAAATGAATAAAAAAAAAGTCGTGCTATACCGGCAGGTACCTGTGTTTACGTACGCGAAAGACGAAGAAAATTTCATGTCCCCTCTCATTTTGTAATTGTAACGAGAGAGCCAAAAGCGCAAAACGCATGAAAAAAAAAGAAAAAAATAAGAATAAAAACGTCAATTGTGAATCATGTGTAATAACAATCGACCGATCAAGATTTCAAGATTAAGCTTCACCACTTCGACGGATCATCAATTAGAGAGGGAAGAAAAAAATAACAGATATAATTACGCAATGTATTGGATAGCCATGTGAAAAAACTTGTATGCTGTCGATAGACTCGATTCTCTCCTTTTTTGCACCTCCAGCGAGCTTAAATGTGCAAAACTGAACGAAAGAGAAACTCAAATCGAGCATCTTGACGAGAGAAAAAAAAAACTTTCTCTCAACAAAAAAGCCAAAGAAAAATGACAAAGATTGCAAAATTGCAAAACCCTTTTCAAAAGTTGTGTGTGGATCTTTAATAGTTTTTTAATCCTTGACACGAACCCAACATTTAGCTGAAGTAAGTGTGCATACATGTACGTAGATGTATATATAATAAAAAAAAAACTAAACACACTTTTTTCATTTTTTTTGACAAAAAAAAATAACAAGTAGAATGGAGGGGCCACTTTCATTATCGCAAATCAAATGTATTTCTCTTTCTCTCTTTGACTCTTTTACTCTTACTGAATTCACTAAAGCGTTGAGCGTTAAAATTTTTTTGAGTAATCGATTTTTTTATAACAATAAATTAATAATAAATAATTATTAATTTATATTTTATATTCCCTCATTTATATGTTTTATTAATAAATAATTTATTTACAATAAAGAATTATAAAATTTATAATTTATGTTAATTAATATTAATAATAAAAAAATGAAGATTAATAATACGTTCTATAAAAATAAAAAAAGGATTAATTTTTTGAAGTAAACTCTTGGAGACCTTTTTCCGTGAGAGAAGAATAAGTCCGTTAAAATCATTATTCCAGGTCCGTGAAGATATAAACTCAGGAGGAATAAAAAGCAAAGAGAAAAAGAAGAGCTCAACGATGTAATCAATGGAACGAAGTTGACGTATAATTTTCGCAAATGGCGAAGAATTTCTTATCGCTAGAATTGACGATGGGAAGAGAGAGAGGAGAGTGAGGGAGGGAGGGGGAGAAGAATTCGATCGTTAAAGAAATAAATGAGGAAAATGCATCGAAAAAGCTTTTATACGAGTTTCAAAATGAAAAGAATTTTTTCTTTTCTCTCTGTTCTTGCTCCTCTCGGCTTTATTCTTTTTCCGAGCTCGGATGCGTCGCGGAAATATGCGATCCCGGCTAGGACTCTCTCTGAGAGCTTCGATCCAAGAATCTCGCAACTGTCGAGCTAGAAGAATAGAATGAGAATTCCTCGGTGCATGAAGGGAAGATGCAAATATTGGAAGTCATCTCGACTGTCGACTCAAAAATCGAAGCTGGATTTCGCTTCAGTTCCGATAAGGGGAAGAGAAGAAGAAAGAGAGAAAAAGAGACAGAGAGAGAGAGGAGTGTTTGGAAAGAACTTTTCACACTTTCCAACCCTTCCTGATTTTCCTCGAATATATCTATAAATACATACCCTATACATGTAAATATCTATATATATATTCAGAGACATTTTAACAGTGGCCGAGGTATTCCGAAACTTTTTTCACCAATTAATTTTCAAGGAGCGGAAGCTCCCGAGACCCTCGATGGGCTTGAACACTTTCGTAAATTGCGATAATTTTTTAGCAATTTTTTTTGTTAATAAAAAAAATGAGAGAAGAAAGGAAATTCGATTTGTGTCCAAGATGAAGTATCGATTTAAAATAAAATTCATGTATACACGGCTTGAGAATTTTGATTCAAGCAAAACTGTCAATTGATCGGAGGTTGATGAAAAAAAATAAGTTTGAAGGTCACACGTTTGAATGTAAAATTATAAATTTATTACGACGTAAAAAAGAGTGTCTGTAGTTATATGGGGAAAAGTACACTCATCTGTAACAGGGTAAACGTCCATTTAATTTCGCTTCATTTTTGCTATCACGAGCATGTTTCATTATTATCGATATTATTGTGATTATCGTCACTAAATTCATTATTTATAATAAAAAATATATTTATCTTGGAATTTATTACTTATAGACGGGTTTTCATCGTTCGCTTCATAATTTTTTTCATTTAAAATTTTTTTTTTACTTTTATCAATTTTTTGTTTTTCAGACTGAAAACAAATTCGAGCATAGTCAAAAATATTCGTGCAAAAGAGGGCAGTAACTTTTCAACTAAAAACCGCTCATATTTTTTGTTATTGCTATTTGAATGTCTAGATCAGATAAAAATAATAGTTGGTACAAACGATCACGAAAAAGTCGAATTCCATAATGAAATCATCTTAAAATTTATTACTTGTACTTAGACGGGTTTTCATCGTTCGTTTCACAATTATTTATATATTTTTTAATCTTTATCAATTTTTTATTTTCCAGACTGAAAACAAATTCGAGCATAGTTAAAAATATTTGTGCAATAGCGGCCAGTAACTTTTCAACTAAAAGCCGCTCATGTTTTTTTATTGCGATTTGAATGTCTAGATCAGATAAAAATAATCTCATTTGATTGTGAGACTAGTTGATATAAACGATAACAAAAAAGTGAAATTTCATAAGTGGAAAATATTTATTATAGAAATCCTGTTTGCTCGTTTTCTCAAAATAGAAGAAGAAAATAAATGAAAAATCCTAAGGAGATCAATGAACTGATAATAATCGAATGGTCCACGTGTCGTTTATTATCTCAGCCCGCTGGAGGAGTGCTCGAATTATCGATATATCGATGTGTTACGAACATCTCACTTCGAAAAAAAAAACTGCTACAAGAAACGATTTATGAATGTCAGACGAGTAAGAGTCAAAAACGGCACATTTTTTTACTCTTCACTAATATGAAAAAAGTCGAAAATTGTATTAAACATTTTTTCATATTCTTGTACACTTTTATTCCAACAAATGCGGTGCCGCCATTTTGACTTACACAAAAAAAAATTGCCACTAAAGGAAAACGCATATTTCCATAATTATTTTTAAATAAAAAAAATTGTCCGCTAATATCCGGTTTGAATCGATATTTGTTCGAATATCAATCGGAAGAAACTTATTTTGACAATTGAATGTTAAACGGTCATTTGACTACGTTGTACAAACGACGAAAAAAAAAGAAGAAATAATCTAAGAGAGCTGTACTATGTGAATTAACGAGATCATTATATTATAGTAATTTAAAACGAATGAAAAAGAATTTAAAAAATATATTTATCTTTCGTTTCCTTCTCTACACAATATTTGTAGGGTGTATAACATGTAGAATTATAGTTGTCGACTTCCTGGACTACTCGTAAAGCGCGCATCGCCCAGCAAAAAACGAAAAACAAACGATAAAAGACAAAAATGTATAAAAACGAAACAAAACACACGCACACGTAAAAAGATTAAAGAGATGAGAACACGTAATTCAAAAAAAAACATTATACATTTTTCTCGTAACAAAAAAAAATCAAACACATACAAGAACAAGAAGAAGAAAAAAACATGTACTACTTAAACCATCTGTGGGTCTGCCTCGTCTTTTATAAAGTTCTTGCTATATTCAATGCAAATGTCTATGGAGTTTTATTTATCATCCCATTATCCAGTCTCTCAAAAAAAATTAACCAATCCCGATTTTGATCACCAACCGAGAAGAAGATGATGAGGAAGAACCAAGATGGCGTCATCGATGTTCACAGCGTTTAACGACGCATCCTCTTTGAATTTAAAACTTCCAAGTGGATGCGAAATTTTGTGACTTTTCTTTTCGCTCAAAATAAATTAAGCAGACCCGATTTTGATGACCAACCGAGAAGAAGATGATGAGGAAGAAAAAAGATGGCATCCTCGATGTAACAGCGTTCAACGACGCGTTCTCTTTGAATTTAAAACTTCCGAGTGGATGCGAAATTTTGTGTCTTTTCTTTTCTCTAAAAAAAAATTAACTAGCCCTGATTTTGATTACCAATCGAGAAGAAGATGATGAGGAAGAGATAAGATGGCGTCCTCGATGTCACAGCGTTCAACGACGCGTCCTCTTTGAATTTAAAACTTCCAAGTGGATGCGAAATTTTGTCTGCTTTTCTTCTCTCTCAAAAAAAATTAACCAATCCCCATTTTGATTACCAACCGAGAAGAAGATGATGAGGAAGAAAAAAGATGGCGTCCTCGATGTCACAGCGTTCAACGACGCATCCTCTTTGAATTTAAAACTTCCGAGCGGATGCGAAATTTCGCGTGTCTTTTCTCGAAAATAACGAGTTCGCATATACATCTACGTGCACGTAGTGCACAAGAAGTTGAAACTATAGAAAACGGCGACCTGACGGAGCGAGTAAAAAGATTGAACAAAAAGTTATATTTCTTCTTTCTCATCACAAGGCAAAGAGCAAGGAAATCCAAGAGTTCTCGCAAAACTTTCCGACGTGGCGTTTGTATCGCGAGAACATTTTCTCGACTCCGTATACTATGAACAATCGAGACGTCGTTGCCCAAGGAAAATTAGCCCGAGGAATCCAAAAGCGCCTGCATAGTAGTTGCCCGCTCTACATTTATTCACAGACGCGTTGTCAGTTGCTTTTCATGGCAGGCGTTCTTCCCTCTTATTATCCATTCACGAATTCCGAATGTTCTTTTTCTCCTCGTAATCTCGAAAATTAACTATCCGCGCGATGACGTGTGTTAACAAGAAAAAAAAATTATTTCTTGTCAAAACATTTATTTTACACGTAACTTTGCATAAAGAAGAATATTCTTCAAATCGTACAAAAAAATTCGTCGCGAATCGACTAAAAAAAATATCAGCCTGATGTTATGAAAAATGGACGCGGTTAATTAATTTCTGAGCACGGGACACCTCCCGGTGAAACTTCGAAAAAAAAATCCCCGTCAAAACATTTATTTTACACGTAACTTTGCATAAAGAAGAAT
>JAPYYX010001648.1:0-22777 GCA_030522605.1 Cremastinae sp. B BG-2022a
AAGACGAACGTGTAGCTCTACCAATGCACAAATCTTTGACTTTCTGCCTCGAAATAGGTGCAAAATATGCGTACTTTCGACCGAGGTATAAAGAAAAAAGCTTTTCTGACATAGTGAAGATGGAAATACAATTTGCGGGAACGAAATTGGAAATGGAAAATTCACTTTTTATTTTTAATATTTATTTCAATTCTACTTGTTTCATTGTTTCCATTTTTTCTATGAATTTTCTTGAGCTCTCATCGCGTTGAGAAGAGAAACATCAAAATACTATAGTTTTGATGTCTGACTCCTCTCTTGGAATATTTACGACTTGTTTGTCCGCACTCAAATGGCATCTGCATATTCGTCCGATGCACCTGCATCGCTCGTCGCTGCAGTTACGTAATATGACTTATTAAATGAATATAATTACGTGACCGGTCGTTATCTCGTTAGAGTCAACTCGAGTGAAGATTACTATCTTTAAATCTATTTTATCCGCGAACCATTTGTTCTCGGCTGACACTTTTGTTTCCGAAGACAGAATTATTTCTAAAATTGAAATAATAATTCAATTTTTCAAGAGTTTTTTTATTTACTTTGAAATTTTACAAGTATTATCGTGATTGCATAAACGTCTTTGGAGTGAATCAATTTTTGTATAAAAAAAAAAGGTTTTATTTCTCAATTTATTCTCGACTTACAATCACTTAAATTTTTTTTTTTTATTTTCAAACACGTAAAACTATAAAATTGTTATATGTCTTTGAATTTGTATAATAATTTATACATATATGAAAAGTGTTTTCTATGAAAAAAAAAGTTTTGATTTTCGCATCTTTAAATGTTTTCCCTCTATTTTCTGGACAATTCACGTTGAATTTCTCTTGACACCGTTATGATTTGTGCTCTTTGTTGCAAAGCGAAATTTTTCTTTGTACCAAAACGAAATTGGGAAAAGATCCGAATTGCGCTCACGTATCGCTGTGCTCGACATGCAATTTAAAAAATCGAATTGAGTGGCGCGATGTCTCCAGAGTCCGGCCGTTCGTGTCTCGTCGGAGCTCTCAACTTTCTCGCTGTATTTAATGTCACTGGGGAAGCTTTTATTCCGGGCTCGAAGATCTTTTAGCCAGAATACAGATATAAACGTCAACTGTATCCTTTTTATCTGTGGCTGTCTTTCGTCCTCGTGCCTCTTCCAGTACAGTGAAAACTACGTTGAAAGCCGATTAGTTCGAGTCGATTGACTATCAGGTTAACCTTCCCGTTATATCGAAACACGATACAACTACATTGTCAAATAATTTATATTTTTCTCAGTCTTTTAATACATTTCAAGTGAAAAAAAATCCATCTCGATTATCCCTGATGAAGCTCGTTTCCACTTTATTTTCGTTGAACCATCAAAAAATTGAAAATTATATTGTTTTCTTTTTTAATTACAATTATCAGAATGCAATTTGCAAAAGATGATCATCCTTCATCTCACGCTTTGGACAGTGAACGTATTAATGATCACTTTTTGCGTCACCAGGCAACCCAACGAAGTGTTCCGTTGTGAAAAAAAAGTAATAAAACGAAACGAGCTTTCAGACGTTCAGGACTCGAAATTAAAGAGAATCAATGTTTTCTGTGGTGGAAAAAATGAGAATGAGAGGGGAAAATACAGGGAGATAATGCATCGGCTCGTCCTCGTCGTAAATTGTATGCACACCACGTAATAACGTTTCTTTACGAGCAATCAAAAGTTTTCGTCTCTTCTCCACACGAGATGTTTTATTATTGCCATATTTTATGATCTCGTCATCAGCTTTAATCCGAGCGATAAAGTCAGTGTTCTCTAATGATTATTTTTGGGAAAGTTAATAAATCCGACAATGAATATTTTTTGGAAATTGAATGAATCAATGATAATTTTCTACCCCGTGTGATGATTTATGATGTTAAAAATTAATAAGTACATATCAAATAATACTGTAAACTGAGAGAAAGTTTTAATTAACTTTATCACGCTGATTTTATTGGAATATATTGAATGATACACTTTTGTTCATAAATCAAATGTATGTACATGTATTTTTCATTACACATTAAAATATTCTCCGTGATTTTAAAAATCGTGTCACTTCGAGATTGATTTTTTCTCATTTTTTTCGCTATATTTTTTCTCAGAAGTTTACGGCTCTCCTCTGTATATTTTTTCCCTTTCGCTTTTCTCATAATACGCTACCTTTTTCAGCAAAGACATAAAGCTGTCGTCACGCCGGGACATTTTCTCCTCTTTCCCATCTCGCGTATGTCCCTTTCGAGAAATTTTCGTTCATCGCAATCTCTCAACATAAATGCTTTCCCTGATGAAACTCTCATCACAGCACTCGTGATACAGATAATCACGAAAAAACTGGCAATCACTTTTCTACTGCGATAAAAATAATTAAGGCGAAACTCTCTCAAAATATATTTAATAATGAAAATATTCCATTATATTATATTTTTCGTATTTATCTTTGTCCTCTTTTTTTCTCATTTTCTACGACATTTCTTGCAAAATCTATAACTTCTCTTACTATTGTTCGTGATAAAAAAAATCGAGAGGGAAAGCGAATATAAAATTTCATAGAGGTTTTTTGTCGAGGAAGTGTGTTTTTTCGATTTTCCGCCGGTGTTTGCACCATTACCCAAAAAAATGTATCTGGAAACATAATTCGCCGTTCCCCGTCATTCTCGATCGAGCCCGTTTGACCCAGAAACAAAAAAAAGAAGATAAAATAAATCGATAATGTGTGTACATGTGCTAAAGCGTCATGGATGGATCGTGCGAGTGGCCGGCCGTAAAAGTTTATCGCCATCGTATCGAAGGATCTACGAGTCAAGAAGAAAGAGATTGGGCGAGGACCGGCTTAAAAGGCATCACGTAACCGAAGCAGCTGTTACGCCGGGGCGTTATATCGAGAGTTTATTCTCGCCTCTATCTCTCTCTTTCTCTCTATACACGTCACGAGTCGATCAAATTCATTCCTGCCTTTTTTTTCTTCATTTTTATCGGAATTTCTTGAGATACCTAACCTTCCGTCATTTTTTCACTCGTTATCCACGTCACGTGTACCGCTTTGGGTATCTCGCAAAAAATCGTGTACGTGACGTCAGAGTCTTACCGAATCGAGAGACAGCGTGGACGGAACATCGGGCACGTAAACGCGTACTCGACGAAAAGTTCGAATTTTGTGGATTTCCCCGTCGACGGGAGTATCGAGTGATTTTCTCTTTATTTTATTTTTTTTTATTCTCTCCAAATTTCATCGGGTCATTCCGCACGATCTGGTTCAGTCCTCAACCAAGTTTTTTTTCCTTTCCCTTTTTTTTTGTTTCTGCTCCTTCCACTCCGGACGAGCCAATAAGCGACCTTCCCCGAACTCAATAAAATCTTCATGAGACGCCAGAGTGGCTCCGAGGGTCGAAAAACGCTGAGGGATCGAGAAATTATGAATTTAACATGAAGACGAAATACTCAAGCAAAAAGGAGGAATGTCCAGACATTTTCTCTCAGGGAGCGAGAAGAATGAGCGAGTATTAAAGAAAAATTATGAAAAAAATGGGTCACACTTCGTAAAACTCTTTGTTGGTCGAGTTACGGGAGTAAGAAAATTTATGCGGAGAGATGGGAAGAGAATTGGGTAAATCTTGCGTCTTCGAGACTTTTTTTTCGACCAGACAACTTTTTCTTTCTGAAGAAAAATTTGTTTCTCGCTCAAACATTTTTCTCGCTCGGAAATTTGTCCTCCCGCTCGGTCATTTTATCGTGAACACCAAATGACGTCTGTCAGAATATGTAATAGTTGCAGAAATGGAATGAACAACAAAGAACCGAAAAAAATAAAAGAGTTCGTCTCTGTATCGTTAATTCGAGTCTCACTGTGGTTAAAATCGATTTGCGGGCATAAGCCAATCAACTCTCGAGAATGAATTTATTCCGCGGGTGGGGACAATCGATTGTTCAGGAATCTAATTTGAAGCGGGTGGACAGGTGACGTAGATCATCGGACATTCCCTTGCAAGCGACAGCAATTTCTGCCTCGTTACTGCATCGTCCGCTGGACGAAACTTTTTTCATTCGGACAATAATCGTCTATTTTTTGTATTTAAAAAAAACATGGATTTTTCATCACGTACCGAACACTTTCAACGTTTTTAGATGAATATTGACAATTGTTGATGGCTAAAAGAATACTATTCCAAATGAATGATTTTCTATCACGATCCAATAAATTTCAACGAGAGTGAGCATTGAATCTATTAATTGAAACAAAGATTAAATCGAATTTGTTAAGTCTAAATAAATGTTGCTCGAAAATGGCAATATTAACATTTCAATTGCCAAATTCTTTTCGTTTCTCTTCTCTTCTAAATTTTCATGATATTCATTCGATATGTTGGAGATGAAAAGAAATTATCTCGTTAACTCTTAGAAATAAAATAAAAAATTGTATTTCAAACAATACATTTCTCTCGGTTGATATATCGCTTTGAACGTTCATTATGATAGACAATTGCAACCAAAAAGAAATTATCTCGTTAACTCTGAGAATGTCTAAAAAATTTATTTCAAATAATACATTTCTCGCGTTTTATTTCAACAAAAGTTTCAACAAGATTAGGCACGAGATCTATTATTGAGGGTAAATAAAATTCAACTAGTTATATTGAAGGATCGCGTGTGTTACGAGAATTTTTCTTTTTCCTCTTTTTTGTTATTTATCGGAATTCGTTTCGACTCGCATTGTTGACTGAAAAACCACGGACGTAGCCTCTCTTCCATCCAGTGTGTATACGTTAATGAAACTTCGGTCTATCGATTGTTTCCCTTGTCGAGTACACCTTCCCCAGCTACCAGAGCTTTTTATCTCTTTATTTTCTAGCTATCTCCTTTGCAAGTTAACAAGCATCCTCTCGTAACACAATATTATGATGAATCTTCGACTTCGTTACTCGATACGTCAACCGTGATATTAATTTTGAATTTTATCAAGCTATGGAAAACCGAAGATAAAATTTTCTCGTTGTTTTGTATCTTGATAAACAATATTTCGTTATTATTATTATTCTGAGAAAAAAGATTTTGCGTATGAAAAAAATTCATGCAGAATTTTTCCCTTCAAAACTATGTATGTGATGTATTTTTAAAATCATTAAAATTATTCTTTGAGCTTTTGTGAAGATTCATCGAGTTGTTAATACTTATACGAAGAATCTAGTTGAAGTACTTTTTGCGTCGCACTCTCGATTCAGTTTTTTTTTCCTCTCGCCACTTTTTCGCAAGTGACAACTCCAGACGCGATTTCATGGACAAACTTTGCATATTAATTCCATGGTGATGAACTCGAGTATTTTTAAGCTGCGCATCCGTCTTTTCCGTCTTTGAGCACTTTTTAAGAACTTTATTTTTTTATAGTTTTAATCTTTTTTAATTCATTTTGTATAAAATAATAAACGATTTGGAAGTTATTCTTTGTGCGAAATTACTTTTATCAAAACGTAAATAAATTTTTTTCTAATTACTAAAAATTGATGTAATAATTACGATAAAAAATAACCAAAATTAAAAAAATCAGCTCAAAGAAGCAGAAATAAAAAAAGACACAGGTCAAATTTTAATTAACCCGAGACAGTCTCAATTTGAAACACAAGAGCCAAGAGGTAAAACGAAAGAAAAAAAATCATGTATCCTGAAATTGGTCAATATCCTGCCAGGAGAGGAAAGATAATCCTCTCGCTGGGATGAATCCGTCGAGAGGTATTCTCAACGGTCGTGTCTTTCGACTCATCAAATCCAGCGAGATGCAGAAAAACTTAATTTTTGTCTCAATTTCAGCTGGAAGGAAAAATACTCGTGGATTATCCTTGAAATTAAATCAAAAGGGTAACTCTTGCGAATTTCCATTTTTTTCGAGCTTTAGTAGAATTATCATAATTGAACGAATTTTTGGCAAAAACGTGATCCAGTATATGACATTATATGAGAAAAAGTTAATTATTGGGGTGAAAAATAGAATCAAGGAATGAATTTATTTTCGTTCTCGTATAATGACTCGTAAATTGGTATCAAATTTCCTTTTAATTTCTTGTGTTTTTATAATATGATCATATTTAATTAAACAAATTACTTTTAGCAACATTACCATAACTTAGTGTTGAAGTAATAAGTGATTTAATTTGAGAGGATGAAAACTTGCATCGTGTAGAATGAATATATCGTTCTCGTAATGATTCTTAACTTAGTATCGAATTTCATATAAACCAGAATAGCGTAGTAACGAATTATTGAATTTGAACTTCGGGAGTAATACTTAGTTGCGTATACAGTTTCCCTCCAAGCCATTATACTCGATTCGGACGATTCGGATGCGTTGTTGTGAAATGTGCACAGCTGAGAGAGAATTCGAATTTCACGTTGATTTAATTGTTGGCTGGAAAAGCCTCCGAGTTGTATAAATGTTGGAAATTCTGATGACATTTCTATATCTTCTGATGAAATTGAAATGAAAACTATCGAAGCATCTAACATTTGGAGAAAAAAAAACAATTTTCTCCATTACTTGACTGTCATTATTCATTTATTCATAAATGATTTTCTTAATTTTTTGGAAAAATGAAAATTAAATACTTTATAATCTGGCCTTCTCGATTTCTTTATCCTCGTGCAATCGACGACTAAAAAAATACAACAAGAAGTTGCGAACCTCGTCGTAGACATTGTAAACTAAAGATAAGACTTTTATTTATTCGTCTGATGAAAGAAAAAAGTGAATAAAAAAAACGCTCGTTCTCTTTGCTTTCAGTTGCCTCGCCACCCGATAGAAGAGTCACGAGGGACGACATCGCCGTCTCGTCGTCTTCGCCTACCACTGCTTCGGCAATCGTAAATGCAAATGCGAGCACTAGCTGCACCGGTGCAAACACCGGAACCGCACACAATCCTCCTTCCCCGGGAAGAAATGGTCAGCTCTCGAGTAAGTAAAAAAGACAAATAAAAATAAAAGTGCACATTCTCCATCTCATTATGAGACCTTAGATAACGATTAAAAAAATATTTGCGGAACTATGTTTCATTTTCTACGTATTTTATCCGTAGATAAACTTATTTTTATTTTTTTTTTAATTGACGAAAAATTTTAAAGCTTTTGTTGATCGATCGCTTGATCAGTTCTGGATGAAGTAAAAAAAGGGAAAACCAATAAATAAAAGTTCATATATTTTCCATTTTATATAGTAGAGCTTCAATGAAAAATAAATATTTGCAGAACTCTTTTTGAAGATGGAAATATTGCATGTGTTCGTGTTATTTAAAAAATTGTAAAATAAATCTTGAAAAAAATTCTTTTGAGAATGTCTTTGGGTAAAATATTTTGTAATCGATAAAAAATTGTCGTCAAAATTTGATTGATCGACAGAATCCATCTAATAAATATGTATCGTGCGTACTAAATGGAAAGGGTGCTAAATGGAAGTCTTCAGAATGAACGATGCATTTGGAGAGTCTTTTAAGCCGTATGGAGCCTCGAATGCCGATGAATTAAATTTCAATAAATATTTCGAAGCCACCCGAGTTATCCGGAGAGCGATTATATGCGAAAATGTAGCGAAAAAATGATCTTCGAAAAAAATGTTCCTCCTCGCATTACTTCAGTATTTTCCGAGATGATGCTTTTCGAATGTACAATATTCTTGAAAATCTCTCGATATTCCGAACTCCCTGAATCATCTCCCATCCGGCTGTCAATATTCTTATCAGTCTCCCGTGGAAATCTGAGGAGAAAGCGGAGAGGATAAACGCCATTCCTGTAGGCAGCAATTTCACTCTCCGCCCCGTTTTTTCGAATTCCAATGGAAACAAAAATGGGTTTTTTTGCAGCCTCGACCGTTAGTGAAAAAATCAGCGTGGCGTAAAAAAAATATCTGTTGATCGATCACCGTATCTAATCTCACATTTTTCCACTTGAGACTGATTGCTAGAATGTTTGGGCTCGTGAGATCTTTCAAAGAAGCAAATAACTTATCTGTCTCTCTTTTTATCAATCACTTCAACGCGCACTATTATCGAAAGGTTTTCCAATTACTCGACGCAATTTGGTATTTTCTTTTTCTCGACGAGGAATCGTCTGGAAAACTTTCTTATATACGGTTGTCGGAAACCTTTCGAAATGGGTTTACGGAAATATGACTCACCTCCGTGCAATCGAACTTTTTTGTCTGTTGCTATTTTATTGTTTTTCTTGAACTTTCTCGATGCAATTGGAAACAAATAACTTTTAAATATCGAGATAATTAATTGAATTTTAGAAAACTGACAACTTTAATCGATTAAATGAACACTAAAATTGATGTTGGCAACTTTTACTTTTATACGTTTATATGCGTTGATGAAAATAGTAAAAATATGTCTTAAAAAAGAACAATTATTAGATGAATTCGAATAATTTGGCTCTATCTCTAATTCAAGTCGTTTTGCACGTGTTATTGCAGAACAAGGCACACTGACGATAGTACGTCGCAGTTCTGGCAAAGGTAAAGCTAGCGGAGGTGGGACCGTTGATAGTCCGAGCGACAGTACCGAAACGTACTTGAGAGGCCAATCGGTCGATCTCGAAGAGATACTCGACAATGTTGATCTCGAGACAGACTCTCTGCCAGCCGTCGACACGCCCGACGCCTGTGACAAAGCTGCCCTCAGGTTGGCAAATACACAAGAATAGAAAAAGCTTTTTCAAAATCTCTACAAATAATTAACACAAAATAAATTTTTCTTGTTGTTTTTTATGGTGAAAAAGCGAAAGTACACACTTTCTTGTAAATGCTTTTTATTATTTTTTATCGCAATTGGCTTGCGTCTAGAAGCATTTGATGCAATTACAAGGGAGAAGAAAAATTTTTTGTTTACGAATTTTTTGCATAATCTTAAATAATTAAAATTTTAAAAATTGTAAGTCGCTCCTTATTTCGTTGGGAAGGATTATAATGAATACAAAATGGACAAAAATTTGGTATCCAGACCCTTGTGATTGCTCTTAAAGATTTTGCTGTCTGCTACGAAATAGTTGTAATTGATGCATTTATTAGCACCAATACATTTTTTTACATATTCTTTTTTTTTATTTTATACATATGTACAGTTTTTTCATCGTGCATTAATGGGTCCTCGATCAAGGACCGTCAGCCTTAGATTTTCCTTTTATTTATTTTTTAAACGTTTATTTATTTATTAGAAAGATTGTATCCCCTGTAAGTTTTTTGCAATTCAAGATGCTATTTCATTAGTTATAGGGTTTCGGTGCTAAAGTTATTTTTTTAGAAAATTTTTGTATGTTGGTTTGTGTATGGCGCTAATCTCATGCATAGTTCGCGAATGTTTGATTTTGGGCTTATTGGCAAAATTATTTGTAGAAAATATGTATTCTATACTTCATTTTATTAATTTCGTTTCAGACTACGATGTCTGTTGCGGCAGCTTCAACACGGCGAAATCTCCGCTGATCTTCTTCAACGAAATCTGCATTATGCAGCCCGCGTGCTCGAAGCAGTATTCATCGACGAGACCAAGTAAGTGTTTCTTTTTTCGAGCGGGAGACCGTCGAAAATTCGCGAAACATGGAAATGAAGTCGAGAGAAAAAATGAAGTTGAGAAAAAGCAAATTATCCGAGAAGCATTTTCACTGTCTCGAGGATTGCATTCTATTATATTGAATGCTTTTAATATTTAAATTAAGATTATTCAGGAAAAAAGTGTAGACTGTAAAATCTTAATTCTTTTCTTATATTTTCACTAATGTTGGTTTTATACTTCACTTTATTCCAGATTTTTTTTACAAGAAATCCTTCAAAAACGTATTTTGAATATATTGAATACTTTGAAAAAATCAATATAACTTTCAAGTTTTCTTTTTCGTGGTGGAATTCGATGATGGGCTTGATAATAAACTATCAATCTGCTGATGACTTTATTTTCGTAACGAATTTTAATTCAACGCTTATTTTTATTTAACAGATAATTCACAAGAATTAACAAACATGCTTTTTAATTTTTCTTACTAAATTAGAATCATTTAGTTTCTATTAACAATTAATTTCTGTTTTTCCTACCACTCCTTGACCTAATTTTTGCGACTTTTGACGACATTATTTTTGACAGGATAATATTTCCGGAAAGTGCAAAATGAGTCGACGAGCTTTTTCCTTTCTACTAATATTTCTATTTCAGCGATGAGTACGAGAGGGATTCGATGGAAATTCGAGGGCATCGTATGAAATTGTGTAGCGAATGGAGATTCGAAAAAAAATGAAGAAGATACGAAAGATTATGAAAAATTCAAAGTTGTTGAAAATAATGAGAAAGCGTTTAAGACAAAAGAAAAAAAATTGTTATACTTACGAAAAAAATATGTTTCTTCTTCCACGTTTGACTAACGAGCACTATCGCAGGGTGAGTTCGGGTGAGAGCACTCGGTCATCGCGTAGGGGGGCGGGCCACTCATCGACGGCCCACGGGGGTGGCTTGGACACGGACGGACCACAGAGCCACGCGGTGGCCACTCAGAAACGGAAGCTTCGCACCCCCGTGTGGGCAAGGTTGCGAAACATTCAGATTCCAAAAAAAACAACCTCATCCCTAAATTTTGTCACAAAAGCCCTTCACGTCTCTCACACACATCCAAAGCTCCTCCAAAAAGATTCACGTCTTCAAAGAATAAAACTAACATTCCTGAAAAAACAAGTTCCTCGATTTATATTCCAAAAAATGTCCTTAAATCCCTCGATGTTTTCACACTAAAATTTAAGTGAATGCATTTTGTGTTCCATTGCAAAAAAAAAGAAAAAAATTACTAAATTTCGATCTACAAGTTTGCCAGGCGATTTTTGAGAGATTAATGAAAATAATGACTATCAGAATTTTTTTCTTTCTTGTCATCTTCATTATACGAAGCTTGCATTTAAATTAAAATTCGTTTGACACATGACGTAACACGATTATACATATCGTATCGGTAAATCAAATAAATTAATAGAGAATTTAATAAAGAGAAAATTCTGGATCGTCATTATTTTCAATAATCGTGACGTGGCTGAATTTTCTTTAGAGAGACACTATATTGCAGTGACCGTCACGATTTCTATATCTGTGGCCTTGCCGAGCACCCTAATCTATTACTGATATGAATTTTTCTCTTCTGATTCTGATACGAAAGTCACTGAAAAATAAGCAATAAATAAATTAGTGGAAGGATGGACACAGCACTGAAAAAAAAGAATCTAGACTCGGTCTCGTTTGCATTATAGAGCGCGAGTGCGAATGTGCGCGCCTCGCGCGATTGTCCGAGCAAGAAATAGGCAATTTTTAGTTCAGTAGACACGTCGTGTACGACTTTGACACTTTTTTATCTAGATAAATAAGAAAACAAGTCCCCGGTCTACAAAATATTACTCGAGAGAATACACAAACGAAATCAAATAAATTAGAAGAAAAATCATCGTTTAGCTTTTATTGTTAGACATTTTTCATTGTAAAAATATGACGTCATCCACTTCTCACCTGCATACTTTGATGTGCCTTCGTGTGTACATTTTTCGATGGGAAAATTTTTTTTTACGATATCATCGAAGGAGATATATTTTTGTTACACAGCATGACATGGTCGTCCTTCTGCCTGCCTGTTTCACGGTGTGTTACTCTTTTATCTTTTTCTCTCCCGGAAACTATTTTTCACTGTTTTTTCTAGTTTCTTCTAGGTGTAGCCTGCTCGTACTCGGATCTCTTGCTCGTAGTTTCTCCCACAATTGAAAATGAAAAAAAATAATAACAATAACAAAAAATGCATCGAGAAAGTGTGTTTTTTGTATTTCTTTACCTTACAAAAACATTTTTTTTTCACATCGCGATGCATGCGTCGATGTGACGATTTTAACCAGCATATCAACGAATCTTCCAACGCTATCGAGTCTCCAATTTTTCCTTCACGAAGAAAATATTCTATCGAAAGCCCTGTCCGTCTCAACTCCCTACATTTTTCTCGTAAATAAAAATTTTCAAAGTGGACCCGACACAAACGTTTTACGAATTTTATTAATCTCTTATCACTCTATTTTTTTGTTTTCTAGTTTTATGTGTGATGTAAGTGTGATGTTGTATTCCTTGGTGTTTCAATTGTAGAGAAGCGGAGCGTATGGAGAAAGCAGCCACCTGTCAGCCGAGCGTACGTCGTAGGTTTGTTCATTATAAACAAATAAAAAAATATTTATTGCCTGAAAACAAATTCTTACGACAGAAAAATCTCAATACCTCTCGCTCTCTTCCACGATACCGAACAATTCTTCAACTCCCATAGCTCGACAGACGTTCATCATCGATCATCGATCGTATACAAATCTTTCTTGTCACTTTTTCATAATCTCCTTATAAATATTTCAATCATACCCGAAACTCGAGTTTGAGACTTTTAATTAACGAAATTACAAGCAAATGAATTTTCATCAAAAAAATGCAAATATCTTTTTAATAAAAATTTTTCATTTTCATCAAAATTTCCAAACTCTGCTCGTTTCATCTCATGACATTTTTTTATTCGTCCTGCGTCCCATTGACTGCAAACGCAATAACGGTTTACTGCCTGGGATGAAACCAAAAATACAACCTCGAGTGTCCACATTTTTATACGTACATTTATAGATTTATAGATGTATATATGTAAACACAGCTGAAACTTTGGGAGTATATATTTTTATCACTTTGTACACCGTATAAAATCGTTGTACGTTAAATCCTTTGTGAAATATCGTGGACAGCATGCGTCTCGTTTATTTTCCCGACTCTTGTCTATTTACGTTTTTTTTATCACTGGCACACGAAACGTGAATTTATTTCCTTATCGTTGTTCACTCTTGCCCACTTTTACATTCTAAAATGTTTATCTGTGTCCCTTTTGACGAACTTTGATAGCTGCCAGGCATTTGATCGTAGGAACTTTTTTTGATACAGGGAAAAAAATTTAGGTACCTGAGAAATAAAATTTAGGACCATATTCATTTTTATTTCAATTTAATAAATTCATTGGTCGAAGTTTATGTTTACAATTTTTTTTTCTTATTTTATAACAATTTGTTTTTTTTTATTTTGAGATAGTTGAAAAATTTGAATCATTACATTCTTCAATATCTATACAGAAATTTTTTCCATCATTTATTATATGTTCAGGTGAAAATTAACGTTAAAAGTGATTACACGTTAGTACAGAATAAAAAAATCGTTTGAGGTCTCTTTTCGAGCACCCTCGTGATTCAGATAGCATTCGGAAAAAAACCAAATACGTCATGTACTTCCACATCCGTCGTTCGTCTGAATTACTTTTTCGTTCGATCGAAACGCGAAAATTCGCATCATGAGTCGTTGAACATTTCGCCCTCGTATCGTTGAATTCGCGTCCTGTTTTGTTTATCTTTCCATTTATCCATCTCGCGTCTCGATCGCGCCACGAACTTTCGACACAACAAATTTCGCACATCGTTAAAATGTCCATCGGCGATAGAGAAAAAAAGTTTAGCGAACACGATGAACGTGCGAGAGTTTCGTTCAACCGTCGATAACAGGTCACACGATCCGACACTGTTCATAAAACTAGTCAAAAAAAAGAAACATCGCAATCACCGAGCCTCTTACTCACAAAAAACTTTCGTGCATCGATCCATGTACATAAATACAGACCGTAGATATTTTTCACACGAAAAAATATTGTCCGTTCATCAAGTACAAAAGATAATTAATGAAAATTTATGAATATAAATTTAGAAACAAAATTGAGTGCAAGAAAAATAAATAAAATAATAGGTACGAATTAAAGAATAGTTTTTTTCGATCTGGACCGAAAATTTTCAGTTTCTTGACTAATGTGACGCTTTTTCGAAATTCACCTCATGTAGACGCCTGGCCGACGAGGATGACGAGCTGTCAGAGGTACAACCGGACGCTGTACCGCCGGAGGTTCGGGAATGGCTCGCTTCCACGTTCACCCGACAATTGGCAACGACGAGGCGCAAGGCCGACGAAAAGCCCAAATTTCGCTCGGTCGCGCACGCGATAAGAGCTGGGATATTTGTCGAGAGAATATCCAGAAGGGTCACCAACACGGCTCTTATGCAATTCCCGTCAGAAGTCGTCAAAGTTCTTAAGGTTTTGAAATTTACTTCTTTCTAATACGTCGCCGATGAAAAATTAAAAAATTTCAATTAAAAGTATAATTATGTTACATTTTACTATTATTATTACATTCCAATATCGATTTAGAATGAAAATACGTAAATTTAATGAAGTTATTGATTACATTGCATAAAAAATTAATTTTGATCCCTCTATTCATTGTTTATTAATTTTTTGACTTAATTGATGGTGCATAAAAAAAACATTTTGATTCAATGAAGATATTAAATGATTCAAAGTAAAAATGACGTTTAGACTCTCGACGATTGGTCATTCGACGCATTTTCGCTGAACGACGCGGCGATGGGGGCGCCGGTTAAGTACCTGGGTTATGACCTCCTGAATCGTTACGGAATGATACACAAGTTCAAGGTACCGCCGATGGTCCTCGAGAATTTTCTCTCGAGGGTCGAAGAGGGCTACTGTCGACACAGGAATCCTTATCACAACAATCTCCACGCGGCTGACGTCGCGCAAACAATGCATTGGGTCCTCTGTCATACTGGTCTGATGGTAAGCTTTTTTGTCTCAGAAATCAATCTTAAAAATCAATGAGATTGTTATTCCTTTGGAGAAGGCTCGATGAGGAAATAAGAAAAAAAAATAAGAGAAAAATGTTACGAGACGATTTCTGATTTTTAGAACTGGCTCTCCGACCTCGAAATCTTTGCCACCCTCGTAGCAGCCATTATTCACGACTATGAGCACACTGGGACGACAAACAATTTCCACGTTATGTCCGGAAGCGACACCGCCCTGCTGTACAACGATCGAGCGGTCTTGGAAAATCATCACATCTCTGCGAGCTTTCGGTGCGTATTTCCCAAATATTTTAGAAATGAACATTTTTAATAAAAAAATAATTAATCACAAACTTTTTAATTTTTTGGTTATAAATGTGTCATTTCGTTCAATTCTTTTTCAGAATTTTGAAGGAAGACGACTGTAACATCCTACAAAACCTTTCGAAAGAGGAATTTCGAGAGTTCAGATCACTGGTTATCGATATGGTGCTCGCGACTGACATGAGCTTCCATTTCCAGCAGCTGAAGAATATGAAGAATCTTTTGAGCTTGGCAGAACCGAGCGTCGACAAGAGCAAAGCTGTCAGTCTTGTACTTCATTGTTGCGACATTTCACATCCGGCAAAGAGATGGGATCTTCATCATCGGTGAAAATAATTGTTATTGGAATAAGTTTCGAGCAATCTTCAGAGGAAGAAGTTCACAAAATTCACAAGGGACAAGAAAAATGGATTTTGCTAATTAATAAATAATTTTTTTCCATATTTAACAAGCGTGAACAATGTTAACACTCGAGTTTAAAAAATTTAAATATCATTGTGAATAACATGCCAACAAATTTTAACGTTCGAAGAAAAAAACGAAGATTGCATTTTACTATTTTATTACAAAAAAAGTAATTTTCATTGAAGATTGCACAACCAATACATGATTATGAAAAATTACATTTTTTTCATTTTTGGGAGATATGATGAGATTAAAATTAAAATTTTTTTTCATGTAGCTGGACGATGCAATTGCTGGAAGAATTCTTTAGGCAAGGTGATAAGGAGCGAGCTCTTGGCTTGCCATTTTCTCCTCTCTGCGATCGGAATAACACTCTCGTCGCAGAATCCCAAATTGGCTTCATCGAGTTCATCGTCGAGCCGAGCATGCAAGTCTGCAGTGATATGCTCGAGACTGTCCTCGGACCATTGAACAACACCAAAGAGCAAAATTCAGAAGAACCATCAAACGGTACCAATTATTTTTAATAATCATTATTTTTTATATAAATTGAAGATATTATCAACAAAATTTGGAATTTCATAAATCAGAATCTGACGTTGAAGAAAAAAATGTCTGAGAGGAAATAAATTGAAGAGCTTTTACTTCGTGTTTATTCTTTTTATTATAATATTGATCGAATCTTATCAAACAGGCTCACCTGATGAGAGGAGATTCAAAATTAAAAAGCCTTGGGTACAATGTCTCGCGGAGAATAAGAAATTCTGGAAAGAACAGGCAATAAGAGGTAAAAAATTAAAAATAATATAAAATATTTTATAGAATTACTAATCAAATTTTTGTATGAATGATATTTAAAAAAATGCAGTTTCTCAACATTTTTATTGTATTTTCACAGATGCGGAAGCTAAAGCACAAAAAGAGCCGGAGCAAAAATCAGAGGAGCCACAGGAAGAACAAGCTCCAACAACAGAGGCCGAATCAGAGGAATAAATTGCATAAGAATAGGAATGACGAAAATAATGAAAATTAATAAAAATTAACAGAACTCTTATCAAATTCCGACCACCATCCGCGTTTTTAAAAATTTAATCGCAAGCTCGCGATTTTCGCGATGGCGAATCACGCTCTTGAAATGAAAATTTTGAATCTCTTTGAAAACTGACACGCTTCTTTCACGAGTCCAAATGAAAATTCTTCCAAAAGATCTAAAGTAGAAGGAAAAAAGAAACAATTAAGAACATTAAAAAATTCAAGAATAACAAAACAGAATGAAAGCTCTTTGTAAATATTAAAAAATAGATGTGGGTCAGAAGGCGCATTTTAACATCACAGTGACGAAAAAAAAACAATTCGCGTCTCAGCTTTAAAAAATATCATGTATAATTCAGAATGAAAATAATCATAAGTATTTATTCAGAATAATTGTTACTATCATCATGACCTTTTTTTCTTGTAAATATAATGTCGAATGTAGAAATGCGTATTTTGTGGTTATACAAAAAAGAGTAAGAAGAATGGCGAGATTTGTCTATGCGAATGATGCGGTTGAGGGAAAAGTTTCGACTTTCCGATAGAAATGTTATTATCGAATTGCGAAAGTTGGGAAACGAATTTTATCGAAAAATGATGTGTGAGAGTTTGGCTTCGAGCGATTTGCAGAAGAAGTCGAGTGGAAAGAAAGTCTGAGCGATCGAACACGGTGTAGTTTTGTGTAATCTTCGAAACTCCGAGGTAAAACATATCTGTCCCATTCCAGCTTGAATTTTCTATGTTCGTAGAAGAAATGTCGAAGTTCTGGAAATTTATTTTTATTTCCAACTGATTTGCCTTAAAAATCAAAACAATAGTTTAGTATTAAAAAAAACAACCAAAAATGTAACCAATTATTTTTTTTTCCAAAATTTATTTTCGCTCTTGTCTTGACAAATGTATATTTAAAAAAACTCTCACTCTCAAAGAGAGTCGTCCAAAAACTATTTTTCAAAGCACTCCTACATACCAGCTATTTTTTCTGAGAAAACGTAAAAAATAAAGATCCCTTCTAACTAAATTTGTTGTCAATAATGCCGTAAAACTAGTGAAAAACTGCATCAATGGGTACAACTGTCAAATGAGCTACGAGAGAACGATGAGTACTTAATTATGAAAAAAAGCACTAAATATATAAAACACCGTGTCGAAAGAATTTAGCATTCGATGTGACTTTTCTACGTTTTACCTCCGAGTCTGTGATGTTTAGGGAAACAAAAGGTGTGGCCCACCACGAGTTAAATTTCTTATATTCGTCGCACCTACATTTCCGTTCACCTTGCTCTACCAAAGTCAGGTGCAAAAAAATGTTAAAAATATTTGAAAGCTTCCTCTGCATTTTTCATCTCCGCGCATATTTTTCATTTTACTTCGTGACTCACAAAAATTTGTCCTAACGTGCGTTCGCATTTTTCCAAACATTTTTCGTATAGAATAAAATTTAATAGAGATACTTATTGTTAGTATTTTTTATATTGCATTTGCTTTTCTGGAAAGTAAATTAATCGGTATATAAAAGTTACTGCTATTTTTTTGCTTAACTAGGAAAGTGTGGTAAATTAATTGAAATCGTTTCGAGAAATTCTTTCTGGACCATTATCACGATAGACTGCAAAAAAGAAAAATCGAGACAGCAAATAATCGAAAAGAAAATGAAATAAAAGTGCCAATCTGCGAACTAAATATGACTAAAAATTAAAATACGACCAATGAAAATAGCTCACAACTGACCAGAAGATAAATAATTGTCGTTTTTGTTCAAGTAACATTTTATTGAATTATTTCTTTTTGAAATTCTTCTTCACGTTTTTCCCTTTTCCTTGTCATCGTCATCGTTAATCGGTTAAGAAAAATCTATCCGCTGTTTCAGGGAAACAAATTGAATCGTGAGAATGATCGAAATAGTTTTATTCGTGTTGGGGAGCGTTTTACGAGCTCCCATACGATCGGGACGATAGCTTTATTAATTAGGCGATTCGCTGAGGCTCCGTGGCCGTAGCAAGTTACTAAATTCTCACTTTTATCGAAGAGACAAGATTCTCATTTGCTTGTAGATAATTTTAGTCCACTAGTTCATAAAGAAAGAGAAAAATAACAATATAAATAAGAATAATCGTAAGGATAAATCAACAATTCGGGAAATTCCCTTGTGTCGGTCATCGGAGTCGATTCGCGCAATAGTAGGTGAACCAAACAGGTTCAATTAAGAAGGGAAAAAAATCAGGGAGAGAAAAACGAAGATGGGCGAACGAGAAGTGGAGAGCGTTTCTTTTTGTAAATAATTAATGCCGTGATATGAATTACATACTTTCCTATCCTTTTTCCTTCTCTCTCACTCTCACTCTCTGAAATCTGCCTTTTAATTAAGCTAATGTAACGTGTGTACGTTTGTAAATTCCGACCACTGTGCAAATCAAAAGAAAAGGAAGAAGAATGAAAAAAAAAATCCATGGGGAGGAAAATTAAGCAAAAATATATATGAAAAACGAATGCTTCGGTGCGTTCGAACGTTTTGCGAACCAATGCAATTTGCTCGAGCTCGAATCGTGGATCTTAGCTAAAACACATGTCCGAGTACTAAAAAAAACAAACAAACAACAATTATTATTCGGAAAAAATCCTAATGCGAGACGAGTCTTATTCGCGAGCAAAAAATACTTGACCAATAGTGTATAACTGTATACCTTTGTAATTAATAGTTGAAAGTTCTGAAGGAAGATGGACGACAGGAAAAAAATTAACGTGGATAGATCATGACTCGAAATTCAAGAAAAATGAAAGAAGACAAATATAAAAATATAAATAAATAAAGAAATATATATTTCCGTGCTGGATATGATGTAAAATGATCAAGAGCATAAGTGTAAAACAATTTAGGTGAGGTTTTTTTTTAATTCCATTTGTTTCTTTTCCGAAAATAAGAAAACGAGGAGAAAAAAAAACTTCGGCGCTGCGACGAGACTAAAAGAGATTTTTAAATGTGAATTACAAATCAAACCGGATTGTACATTTTTACTATAAATATAATGTAATTATAATAATAACAACAATGACAGGAACATGTTATTTTTCCCAGCACAATTGATGAAAAAAAGTAAACAAAGAGTTGTGTAAATATTCAATAAGCAAAGCACCATGTCCGTATGAAATTATGTAAATTAAGCAAATAAAAGAGAATAATCATAATGTACACGTAAAGTACACAATGTACACATAAAGTACACGAGTAAATAAATAAATGAATAAATATATTATATACATATACACACACACACACACACACATAAAATATATCATTATTGTATTGTGCATAAATCTACAGGTTAATAAAGATAATCGGTTAGATACACGATCGTTGTACTCTCCGACAAAAATAAATAAATTCTTCTATTTTCGATGATACTTTACTATATAAAAAAATTATCCAAGAGGAAAAAAAACAGATTTCTCTATTTTCTATCGTGAATATTAAAAAACTTATTAATTTTTTTCATTTTTGTCTTATTTTTAAATTCGTTCCATTCTTTAATGTTGTACACGTTTATTTTTATATTTTTGCGGTCTTTATTTATAATCATTATTTCTAATTTATCTTCTAATTCATAAAAAATTATCGATTGCCGGATAAATAAATACTGAACAAAATTTATCTTATCCTGCGAGTAATTCGATGATTTTCGCTCGATCGACAATATCGTCGTTCGTCGGTCTAGTTGCTGGAATATAGGGCGCGAGCTCCGCAAGCTCGGCGTTGGCGCGTTTCATAAACTCACCCCTGTTGGAGCGAGAGCTTTGGGCTGGGAAAGCTCGCGCCTCGGAAGGACCCGATACTCTCCTCGCTCAACAGTCTCGGTCGAGCTGTCGTCGCGCACACACTAATTTCGACGTTCACGAGCGTCTTATCAAAAGCTCGTACGTTTTATCATCATTATTAACTTTATTACTATTTGATTATAATCCATCCAATCTCGTATTTTTCCTCGTATTTTTATGATCAATTTTTTTTTTCTTCCTGAACTTTTTATCTCGTATCGAGTTCGACATTCACGAACTATGTATCGAAAGCTCCAACGTTTTTTCATCGGTTCTACACACATTGTTTGTTTTCTCTAGTTTTACTTTGTAAATATATACTTCATCCCTTGAGATAATGGTTTGAAGAGTCCACGTCGGAATTGAGTTGACGCGAGGGTGAAAAGTCTCAAGTGTTTTTTTCACCGAATGACTCGTGTCTCACTTTGTTCTCTTCCTTTTTCTGCCACTCGACAGCTTTTGCCCTTTCCGAGGCCGACACTGCCCTTTCGGATGCCCGCGCGTGCCACAGTCTCTATTTGAACCCTCCGGTCCCAGACTCTCTCGTACGTGCATACACATAATCGCATTGTTTCGAGTTGATGACAACGAGACGATGTGTTTACTCGGTTCTACGTACGCTTAATTCTATTTCTGCGCTATCAAAGTATGTAAAAAGTCTTTTTTATGCATTTTTAAATAAATGTCACTCATGAGTAGCATTTTTTTTGTGATTCATGAATTAAAACATGCAATTTATTCGATAAATTCAAATTTGTCAGATCGTCAGCATCGCGCTGCAATTTTGAAAATATGCTCGAGTACGCAAGTGTCTTGTCAATGTCTTAGATTTATTTTCAATTTTTAGATTTATGCTCAAGTGATATTTTTCTGAGAGCTTTTGATTTCCATAAACTATTTCTTGTTTGCATTTTTTTCAATTTTTCGTCACTACCTCGGTGACGAATGAACATTTTATGCACACCAAGCAATTTTGTACTGAATGCAAAATCTATGATTTATGAAATACTGGAGTAACAGGTTTTTCCCTTTACTGAAAAGAAATTTTTTAATGCAACGTCCCTTGTTAAAATATTCATGAAATCGACATTTTTTGCAATGAGGAAAAAAAGAATATCTGAAGAAATAGAAGATATCTCATCTGAAGGCTTCACGTCGATTAATGTAAATTTATTCGACGGATAGAGCTTTTGGAAAAGGCAGGAAAAAAAGCTGAATATAATGCACTTTTCACTCGAAAGAAAAAACGAAAGACTTCGTTATAGGAACAAATTGACCTTCCTTTGCATCCCAACAGAAAACCTGTAAAGAATGGCAATTCGAGTTCAATATATTTGCAAAACTTGCAAACATTTTTCTTATCGTCAATAAAAAATTAGAAATAGCGTAATGATAAAATATTGGTAAATATTTTAAAATATATCAACAATAAAAAGAGGAAAATGAAGCTGGTATCGCAAATATATAGAAAATGAAGAAAAGAGGAGGAGATGGGGAGACATTGGGAAAATAGAGAGAATGAGAAAATCGAGGGAAACCAAGGCAGAAAAAAACGGAGAATGGGAAAGGACGATAAGCAACTATCTCGTTTCCCTACGAAGGACAGAGGGGAGAGTTTCAAGAGTTTTGAGACTATATTATGGAAATTTTTGTGTAAAATATTCCACATTAGCTAACTTAATTTACTAAGTAAAAAACAGGTCGAGTGGATATTTTTTAGTTATTCATCTTATTGACTTTATAATTCATTAAATATTCATCCTTTATATCAATACTGAATTTTCGTCACATGTTTCTAAAATGAACAAAACTGAAATTTTATTAAAAAATTGTTTACTCTGATAAATATTTTGGGAAAGATTGCAACTGGTTTCGTATTCAGTTGATATTTTCTTCATTAATTTTTTGATATGTGGTATATTTTCAGAATTCTTTAATTTCGAAACATCTTTAGATCAGGTGCAACAGAGCTCTGTGGATGATGCTCGTGGTGAAGTCTCGTATTGCCTCTCTTTTCTCCACGTTCGCAGGTTGCTCGTTGCTGCATCGATCGCCCTACCAAAGTGGAACTTTCCTCTTTCTCCTCTCTGACTCTCTCTCTCTCTCTCTCAGGCTCCCTGCCTTCTCGCTCCGGATTTTCCTCCATCGTATTATATTTTTTCCAGGATAATACAGTTTCCACGTTGCTCGGCTTAAAAAAAACCGCATCCCACACAAAACGTCCACTCGGCCTGGCTTTGGTTACTCTGACGAATAAACACCCGAAAACTGTCAAAAAAATCGACCCCTGAATTTGACACCGAAGGTATAAACTCTGAGCCGGAAATTGTTGTCGACGACACGCGTTCCTCTCTCCACGTATTTAAGGAGGTTGGACACCCAGTCAGCCATTCCCAATGTTAAAATCATAGGAAATTGAAAAATGGTAAGAATTTTATAACATTTGGTGATAATGTTC
>JAPYYX010001649.1:406-24209 GCA_030522605.1 Cremastinae sp. B BG-2022a
AACTAAAATTTAGTTCCTTCAACATTGAAAATGTAAAATTAACTAATTTTTCAATAACCAAATTAATTTGTTTCCATCAACTGAATTTTTTTCTCAGTGATACATCGTGCACCGCGGAGACGAGCAAGGTACACACAGTAATTTATATACCAAGACTTCGTTTTCCTCGCTTTTTCGGGAGCGTAATTTGGGGGACGAGATTCTCGTCCCCAAAAGACGCTCGAAATAGTGAGGAAAACGTGGTTGCGGCGGTATTTAAAAAAATAAAATAGTGATATGGACGAGACTTGAACACGACGAAAATTGTCTTTATAACATAGCTTTTTTAAACTTACCGAAAATGAGACTTGAAATCTACGTCTGACAATCTTGGAATTAGATCTTCGCAATAATCCTCGATTCGAGGGATTGCTTCACGTTCTCGCCCTACCACTCGCAAAATATCCATTAATAGTTCGTCCTCAGACGAATCGCTGTCACCCTGAACGAAAGGGTTATTTAGAATAATATCAAAAGCAACTCGAATTTGTGCGTTCATTTTCTTGCTCAGTTTTGATTTGAATGTATGTATGTATGTATGTAACGGCACATATGTATATATGTATAGGATACTGGTAACACTGAAGTGGCAGCACTGTCAGTAAAACAGGACACCCAATTTTCAGTAAAAACAGTAGCGTCAGTACTGGCAGTACTGGCAGCAAGTTTCCGAACGCACTCTTTGTTTCTAGGGTTTTCGGGGTCGCTGATTACGCTGAGGTCAGGAAAAAATACAAAATGGCGGATTGTGTGTCGACTTGTAAATCGTTTGGTACAGTTGTTATGTGATACAGTTTATTTTTGGTACAGTTGTTATGCGGTACAGTTTATTATTGGTACAGTTGTTCAATGGTACAGTTGTACATTTCCAGTTTGTGAATCGTTTGGTACAGTTGATACGCGGCGCAGTTGTTTGTCGGTATAGATGTTATGGTACAATCGTTCGATGGTATATACATTTCCAGTTTGTGAATCGTTTGGTACAGTTGTTACGCGGCGCAGTTGTTTGTCGGTACAGATGTTATGGGGCGTTGTCCAGCAATGACACAGACCGACACAGGTAAACACTGTGTCGTCGATCGTGCTTTCCACCAATAACACAAGTCGATATAACCAACACAGTCTGAAAACGTGAAAACACTCATGGTAAAGTCGTTTGATGGTACAGTTTTTACTCCGGTACAGATAGTACAGGCCAAAACAGTGAATTCGTTGCTATAGCAATGAAGATGACAATACGCGTCCCAATGTTTCAAATGTAACCTCTTTCTTCGTCTCCTTATTCGTCTAGTCATTTTTATATTATAAGGACAAAAACAGTAACGTTTGTAGATAAATGTTGTACAGACGTAAGTAAAAGAAACCATCGGGTTTATAACAAATTTCGAATTACCTATAATGTCGTATTTTTATGGTATAACTGACGTTGACAGCTACACGAAAAACACTCGGAAAAAAGTAAGTTTGTTTTGCTTATTAGTATGTCTATTGAGTTCTTTTTAAAATAAATATTGATTTGTTAGCACATTTAATTTATCAAGCATACAGACAAATCTAAAAAATTTTACAGTGTCTTGTTTGAATGAAACGTAGCTGCATTATTTTATTTTAGAAATAATCACTCTCGTTCATTTGGTAGTATATGTATTAGTGATAAAATTTGAATTATTTACAGAACACAGAAGATAACATTATGACTAATAATGATGATGAAATTGAACCAGTGCATGGGATGAGGCGCAGATGCAAATTTTCTTCTCACGGAAGAGTTCGCTTGAGAGGCAAATCTTCAGAAAATCCGGACATTGTTAATAAAGACCCAAGAATATTATCAGCATCCATGAACAAGCACAAAAGGCATCAACACAGAGAGAATAGAATTGATGATACTCGACATACGAACAACAAAATTGAGGAGTTCCAGACTATTGGTAGATGTTTCAAATGGATCAAAACTCATTAAGAACAATTTACACCGCAGCAAATTTGGATTATTTTTCATTTTGTAAAATTTTTATTGAAATTTTAATTTGTTATTTGTTAAACTTTACTTATTCATGAAGCATTTTTTACATTTTAAATATTTATATAAATTTTTTTGGCAGAGATTCTGCAGGAAGAGCTGAAAGAAAAAAATGTGTTATTGTCCAAAGCAAAAAACAAGTATGGAAAACTGGAGAAAAATGTGCAGGATATCCGGGAAGAATGTGAAAAATTGAAATCTTTGTTAGAATGCAAGGACAGCGAGTACCAAGAATTGCATGCCCATCACAAAGACTTGACTCAATTGGTCAAAAAGCTTGAGCAAGATAAGCAAAATTTATCAAAAATAACGAAAAAATTGAATGATGAGAATCTTCAGTACAAAGAAGACGTTTTCTTGCTGAAGATATTGATCTATCGTTTGAATGTCGAAATTGAACGATACCAAGACAAAATAAGATCGTCTGAAAATAATGAAGAATTGAACGTGACGTGGTCAGGAGTTAACGAGACAGATCCAATTTCAGAGAAAGAAAAAATCGCGTTGTCTTGGGGACGAGTAGATCTTCATGCTCTTGGTCCTCTTCTCGACGCTTATCAGGAGAACCTGGGAGAAAAGGAAACTCTAATAAAACAGTACGCTGGTGAAATAAATCATTTCAGTGGAAGATGCAAAGAAATCGTCGCTGAGAATGAAAATCTCCGGCTGGAGGTTGAGGAAATGAAATCACTAGTAAGGAAATCTTGAAACTTTATTATACATTTTATTTCACATAAAATTTTATTACATATTCTGACATTAATAACTTAATTTTCTAACTAAACGTTATGGTAACGATTATGGCAAATGTCGCAAACTGATTAGATAAAATGTTTAAACGATTTGCTATTTCAGAACGAAAAATGTCAGAGCGAATTTGTGGCTGTAACCGAGAATTTCACTAGCATAAAGAATGAAAACGATCTTCTAACGAAGCAAATTGCAATGAAGAAACTTCAGATCCAAGACATGCACAATCTCTACGAAAAAAAAGTAGAATCGATGTCTCAAGACAATAACAAGCTTCTTTCTGATTATATGGCATGTACGACGGAATTAAGCAATTTGCGAGGAAAGTACGAAATTCTTAATGACGGGTACGAAATGTTGAAAAATAATACAGAAAAAACAATGCCAGTTTCCGTGCACGCATCTACCGTTGAAGAATGCAAGAGACTATTTGAAGAATTAAAAATTCAATACGAATCTGAAAAGAGAAAATTGACCGATCGCGTGAAACAACTCGAAGAGTCGAATCCTCAGAATGAGAGACAATTGGTTATTGTCACAGCCGAGAGAAACCAATTGAGAAAACAGATAAAAACTTTCGACAAAAATTACAAGTATGTTCATTTCTCGCATTCATGATTTTACTTGATTGAATGTTTTCTTTTATAATTTCATAATTTTGAATAATAGTATTACATTTATTTATTTTCATTGCATATTCTTTATAACGATTGTTTTTCAGACGAACTCAACATAAATTAGACTATCTGCAGCGAACCGTTTGCTCCACTCAAATTTCGAGAGATTCTTTCAAGAGGCAACTAACGAAAATGACTCTTCGTTGCGACGAACTATTGGCTGAGCAAGAAAAATTAATTGTCGAAAGAGAGAGATTACTTTCTTTGCTGAACGAGAGAGAAAAGGAAAACGAAAACATTCAATATCTTGGGAACAACATAGCTCACAGGATTGGAAATTTAAAGAGCCAGCTACAAGTAAATTTTGAAAATAAATTTTATTAAGACACGTATAAGTTTTGAGTAAATTCAATAATTAGTGCGTTCGATCTTTTTCATTGAAATTGAAAAATTATACTGTAGCACTTCGTACTATATTTAGACTTTCAAGTGAATAGCAATAAATTTTTTAGAATTCCATTTTTGTATTTCTTTTTTTAACCAAAAAAATGAAGATTTTCGGTATCACTCGAATGAAACACGATAGAAATAAAAAAAATTGTATTGTTAACGAGAATACATATTTATCCAGAATGTTTTAAAAATGTTATTGTTTGCTTTTCAGAGTGTCCAAAAAGGAGCCAAGGAGCAATTAGCATCCGTGGAGAAACACATAAAAATTCAAGAAAAAGGCGTCGGTCGTCTGAAAACCGATTATGATCGCGAGCTCGAAAGATTGAAAAACCTCGTGAAGCAGAAAGAAGACGTGATAGGACAACTGCAACGCGAAAAACTGGCGACTCGTGATAATCTGGAATTTGTTTGGAAAGCGGCGACGAGTGACACCAAAAAAATGAAAGATGCTCTGAAAAATACTAAAATTTACAACATTTAATTTAACAAACCGAGAATCGAAGGTCTGAAAAATATTCTCTAGGCTGATTTATTTATTTTTTCTTACAATCCAATCATCGAATGAATCAGTATTTTTAATGATTTTCAGTGAAAAGCAAATCATTGCTAATTGTAAAGACTAGTCATTTATCATACAAGAATCAATAATATAATTATTGGTAATTTTTTATGAACATAAAGTGTTTTAAAAAGTCCCGAAAGATGTAGAACAAGTAGTAGCAAATTTTTAATATCACTGTTATTATAATGATTATTGATATTCAATACTCGTTGAATTATTATAATTGATTTATATTCATCGTCCGGGTTTGAACTCGGACCTCGTTCTCCCGCGTTATTAGTCTGACACCGTGAATAAAAAATTCAGCAATCACGGCATTTAAGTGCAGAGACATCGTCTTCGGCGCGACTGTGTGTCATTTGCTTTTATTCAGTGATGACATCAACCTCGTCAAGTGACGAGAACAAGGCTCAAAAATTTCGCACACCGCAGAGAACGATCCCGAAGGCTGCCGCGTATAACATTTATTCTCATATTGCTAATGAAACGGTTTTCATTTTTTATAATTCAAAGTTAAACATTCTATGAAAAAATTAGAAACGCGAAAATGCAAAAAAAATGCATAATTATTTTACAATTACGTTTTGTTGAAAAAATATGAGTGGTTGGAAAATAATAATGGAAATAATGTAAAATAATTTTCCAAGTACATACTTTCATTGATTGGAAGAAATCAATGTTTCTGTAATTTTCTCGGTTTCATTCGCGTCTTGCGAATTATAATCACGAGAATGGCTCGTGTGTACGTTATTGGAATCTTATCAGACACAGGTGGGCACTGACCAGCGCGTATTGTTGTCAAAGCGCGAGATTAAAATCTAATACGGATAATATGGTCTCGTTTACTGTAGCCAGTGAAGCGCTCCTCAGGGCTCAAAAAATGTCACTTAGAGAACAATTTATTCACGGAACGAAGGTAGAAACGTCAGGCTTACAAATTTTTCACTCATGATCTCTCTGTTAATTCGAAAAAAAATTTGTTTCCATATGTAGCGATCGCGAAAAATTTGTATTAAAAAATTGATAGGAGTGAGCACAAATTGTTATTGATTACCACCGTGACTGAATAATTTCTTTCCATATACATGTACTTAAGGAATGTTTTGTATTACGTGGAGAATGGGATTTTTGTGAATTTTTATGATTCATCAAAGAAAATTGAAAACTGTTTTTTGGAAATTATTTGGAGAAGCACGAATAAAAATTAAATTTATTGAGACTTCAATTGTTTATTCACTGATATTTTTGTTCAACAACCTCGGTTAATAGAAAATAATTGAAACGAGTGTGTGTGCAGATTTTTTATTTTTAGGATAGACTTTCAATTCTCCATTTCTTTTCGTATTTCAAGTAAGGTAGTAAATCGCGAATTTTTTATTTTCTGGTGATAAAGACTCGTATGGCGGATAGAACCGGTTAAGAATCAGCGAGACTCAAATTTATTCGAGCGCACGAGTACGTGCGTATGCAATTGTCGGATAATCTGCATGTGTAATGATTCGAGAGGTACATAGGTATCTCCACGTTGATAGACCGTCTCTCTGTTGTCAATTATATATGCTACGTAAATTCCATATATCCTGAGCTATCGTTAGAGAGTAATCATAGGAAATATTGTTGCCACGATCATTCGATAAGTATCGCGAGTAAATACAAACGCGATTTTATCGATCAAGATCAATGGCCGTGAAATTATGAAATTTTGCGAGTTTTGAGATTTCGGATTAAACAGATTAGATTTACAGATTTGACGTTTCACATAATATGTTTGATTAATTCGTAAGTGCATTCTTAACTTGACCATTATTGTTGCATTATAACTTTTTCTCCAAGATTTGTATTTAATTTTTTTTTTACACGAATGGAATCCTTAGATGTTTTTTGTTGTCACTTTTTCTTATTTATTTATTCTATTTCTCTGTTGTGTTATTAGGTTAGTCAAAGCTTTTTAAATTAATTTGAAAAGAAGCGTTTGTCCAGGAAAGTTGATTCTAAAGATTTTTATATTGAAGACATTTTTAGTTGTTAATAGACTTTGTCAAATACTATAAACTGAATGGGTGGACTACGAATTTTTAAATTCCACAGGGTTGACAATCGTTATGTAATAGAAAATCAGAATCAATTTTATTAGGTTCCGAGATTTCTTGACAAAAATTGAGCTCACAAAATACAATTTTTTTCACATAAATTGAATAAAAGTGAATTTGTCTTGTTTCGGATTCATAGTATAAAAAATTTTAAATGATTTTTTGAGTAAAATACATTTTCATAAAAAAAACATTTTTTCTAAAAATAATTCTCATCTACTTCTTGTCAAAGTAATTTGCAACTCTTGTAGAAAATATTGAAGGTAAATATATCACTATTAATAATTATAAAATATTATTTATTCATATATACTATAAACTGAATGGGTTGACTGAGAATTTCCAAATTTCAGGGTTGACAATCGTTATGTAAAAAATCAGAATCAATAATTAGGTTTTGAGATTTCTTGACAGAAGTTGAGCTCACAAAATACAATTTTTTTTTCACATAAATTGAATAAAAGTGGATTTGTCGTGTTTCGGATTCATAGAAAATTTATAATGTTTTATTGAGTAAAATACATTTTCATAAAAAAAAATTTTTTTAAATATTTTTTTCTAAAAATAAAACTCATCTACTTGTCAAAGTAATTTGCAACTCTCCTAGAAAATATTGATGATAAATATATCACTATTAATAATAATTATAAAATATTGTTTATTTCACAGTAAAATAAATTCATTTGAAATTATTCGTAAACTTTACCAGTGTCAAGAATATTGGCTGTGTGAAACGGGCTTGTACTTTGGAAGGATGACGCAGCGCGCTGCGATCGCGTTCGCGGCGAGAGCCAAAATGTCGTCTGCTAGGCGCGTCGTCTGGAACTCCCGGGCTCCATTCGCGACGGGAAAATCATAGCGATAAGCGATAGAGCGTTCGCTCGGGCTCGTACATTTACAAGTTTTGAGATCACAACCATTATCGCGTAGTGAAAAAATAGCCTCGGAGCCGATTCGCAAACTTGAGTGAGTTCAAGCACGCGTGCACGTCAAACGTCTTGGTGTCTCGAAGCGTGTGCCCGTCTACGTATCTACTGTCTAGATACTAAACGAAAAAAGTGTGTCGGGAAAGCCGGTGAGCCATTGATTTTCTTTTTCCACGATTTTATTTTTCATCCTCGACCCTGTTCTTTTCCTTATTTTTCACTCGAAAGCAATACCGGAAGTAATTTCAAACGTAATCTCGACACGATATATTCGGGACGCTCGTCATTCGAACGCTCGACGCGAAAAATATTACGTTCGACTTCAGACTTGGTTAAACTGCGAATTCTCGTCATCTTTCCTTCCAAGTGTACAAAATAAACATTACGATTTTAAGAATATACCAATTCTCCGATTAACTCCGTTTCCTTTTTTTCTTTACTTATCTTCAGCCCGAAAACGAAATGTGAGAACGACTCGATCAAAATGATGAATGTTTTTGTAATTACGGAGCTATATTTTTAATTTTTATGCTACTTATTTACAAGAATTATTATGATTTAAAAAATGTATTGATTCCTCGATTAATTTCCATACATTTTTTTCTTGCTTTTTGTTAGATCTAAAGAGTAAATAGAAGAATGGCTCGGTTTGAAACAAGAACCGTTTTACTATTTTGGAGCTACTTGTTTAATAGTTATAATTTTACTAATTATGAGAAATTTTGTAACTTTTTAAAAAATGTCAGTTCCTTGATTAATTTGTTATTTCTGCTCACCACGTAATTTACATCTAAAATAAAAATGTAAAAAAATCAATTTTCGTGAATAGTATTTTTATAATTTTGAGGTTATTTATTTAAGGTTTGATTAAACTCTTCATTTAATAATGGATACATATATTTTACGATTTTAAAAATATATCCATCCTCGACTTATACTCTGTTACGTTCTTTTTCACATAACTTAAATCAAGGAAAGAAATATAGAAACGACTCAATCTGAATGAAGAATGTCTTTATAATTTTGGAAGTATTTATTCAAGATTTTTGGTCGAATTAACCGAACGTTTGCATTCACGATATTCTCTACGTCCGGACGCGCTGACAGCGAATTGTCAATAGAGTTCGTCGTGTGGCTCTTCAGCTCGCGCAAACCGCACAGACGTTCTGTCTTGTACACACGGTCACGATCGTTCGACCGTTCCGACCGTTCGCACCATCTCGACATGCCGTGTAAATATTAAAAAACATTCGCTTGCACGCTAAAGTACCGTTCGCCGGTCTCACTATATACAATACGCCTGACACAGCTCTTCAAATATTCGCAAACATTTTGATTTAACAGTTAACATTTTTTCAAACATAATAACATATCTACGTATACATTCATATCTTCAATTCTTAAATATAAACAAACTTGACAAATCTGCAAAAAGTGAAAAAATTAAACATTCTTCGTAACTTTATTCTTTGAGTATAAATTGTGAAAAAAATTGTCCGATTATCTTATAGTTGAAAAAATAAATTAAAAACGCGTAGATTCTTGTTTTGGGAAAAAAGTGATTCGGGATAAAAGTACGAAAAACTAATCTCACAGTATCAAAAGTCGTATGTAAATGAGATCTTATTTGCGTTTTTTCGATTACAGACTAAAAATGAACAAGTGTTTGGAAACGATTTTAAAAAATGCGTACACCGAAAAAAATTATCTCGTACAAACACGAACGATTGAAAAAAATATTTTATTTGTTGAACATAAATCTAATTGCTAAAATAGAAATAATTTCATCATTCATATTGATTGAAGCTACCTACATATAAATTTTAAGAATATTTATAGAATTTTTGACAAAATGCAAAAAATAAACTTTGAAAGTTTAAAAAAAGTTTAGTCACTGTCGCTTTTATTCCGCAACACCTAAACGTCCCCGGAAGCGAAAACTCTCTCTTGTCGTCTCGTTCGCTCTCAACGCCCGTTTTCTTTTTTTTGTCCCGTTTAGTTCTAATATACAGCTTCGCTCGGTCCCCTTTCTTCTTTCTCCGTGCATCCCCGCGCGCCAATTAATCTGTTAAATTGCCGCTCTTGTCTTTTTGACGTACAACATCGTTCCCGGAGCAATGGCAATTCTCTCGACTCTCTTCCTCATTACTAATATTTCTATTATTCAACGGCAACCATGAGCAAAAGTTACTAGATTTCGTAAACAAGAATTTATTGATTAATTGAATTCTTACCAAAAACTGGACCCACCTTTCCACCTGGACCTGTTTTCTGATCGAAAAAAATGTATCACCGTTTTTTTAAGTTTCATTTTTCAATATTGTGGGAGAAACGTATAGAGAACTAGTCACAGAGTCACCGACTGGCCATTTTTACAATATCCTTTTATTAATAAATAAATTATAAATTATAATGAATTATCATTTCGATAATAATTATTATCGAAATCTCAATCCACCCAAAATTCTTCCGATCAAAACTAATATTCGTAAATAATGTAATAACTTTTGCTCTTGAAGATCAACACTCGAACATTATATGAATTTTTAATACTTTTGATGCGCCGCATAATCACATCAACTAAATCTTTAAAGTGACGCTTAACCCCTACGAGTGCGAGAGGGACAGATGCAAAACGGATTTGCTATTTTCTCAGAGATTTTTGATATTTTTGAAAAAACAAAAGAATCACATATTATTCTTTGATGGAAAGAGAAAACAACGTGATTCTTTTTTTTCTTCGAAAAATGTTCATTTTCAGAGAAAATAGCAAAATTCGATTTTGCACGATATAGGACACTTGAACATCACCTTAAGCCTAAAAAAAAGTGCCAAATATCGAGAAAATATTAATAGTCCGCATCGCGATAGGATGTGAGATCTATAAATTTACAGATATAGAACGTAACATTCAATTAAAAATCTATTTGTCAGTTTCGATCGGATGAGCTGCTGACTTTTTACTCATTCTTGAAGTTGCGCCAATCAGATGCGCAATGAGTGGAAAAGGTATCGGTGAGCGAAGCAACGCGAATAGTAAAATCTATGTATATATAGTGACTACACTTCGCAACAGCTAGTCAAATCAATGTGAACGCTTGCACGTGTTAGCGCTTCGACAAAAGTGCGAAATGAGAGTCCGATGAGCGCACGATCCTCGTTCACTTGTTTGGAGTTCAGACGTTACGCCACGTATCGATGTGGCGACAAAAAAAATTGAAATTTTCTTCTCGTAGATCCGAAAAATATTTACCATGCCTTCTCGTTTGTTTAACTCGTATGCAAATGGAAATTTTCATCATTTAAATATTATAAGAAATGAATAATCATTTTTATTTTTGCGATACGTTGAGGTGAAAAAAGTCACTTATGAAGTTAGAAACTTGCACCAGAAGTTTTTAGACGGTTTATTCTCGTCTTTTTCAATAAATAATTCTTAAATTATTCAGATTACTTGTAATGAGCGTTGGGAATAAACGTTTTTGTACTTGTTGTTCTATTATTAGCCTAATATTCTTATTCTTCTAAGAAATCTCGGGCTCTCGTCTTTATTTCGCAATGTAAACTCGGAAACAAAGTAGGCATCGCGTCATGACAAACAGGCCTAGGAAAACATTAATGTGACTCGGAGTTTTAATAGCATGTGGGCAGAATGTAAGAGATCTGATAATTCATACTGTACGAGCCTAAAATAATTATTTTTTTAACTTAAAGAACCATATTCCTCGGTACAAGTATTCAGACTCGAATATCAGGTATCTCAATTCCTGGAGTTTTAAGGATTTTTTTTACAAACGTCTAAAAGTAGCTATGTAACATCTAAAAAAATATAAAACTGTGTAATAAATATTTTAACACGTTTTCAAAATTTCCATTCTTTTTTTATCTAAAAAAAAATTTTATGTAATATTCTAATATTGAAATTTGTAAATATATAGTATAAATGTTTAAATTAAATGAAAAGACGTTGTTCTATAATTTTAATTGTATTGGATATACGTTTAATTGGGATGAATGTATAAAATCAAGAAAGGCAATATGATGCGTGTAAATTAGATGTAGATGAAGTGTAGCGTTGAATGTCGGTGACGTGTAGCGTAAAATTATCAAGCTGAGTGCAAACAGATAAAAAGAAGCGTTATAACAAAAATGCTAAAAATAATCGTTGAATTCTTAATTACGTATTTGTATCCTGGCAATTCCATATTCATTGCTAGTTTGATCATTATATTACTTGTCAAAATAATCTACGAGCGAAAGGTACACAAAACCAAGTCATAAAATTAATTTTCCATTTTGGGAAGCTCACGATGAGAGAAAAAGACAGTGAGAGGGAAATGAGGAGAGAGAGAGAAAAAGAGTCACATAAACCAAGTCGCGATATCGTCCTTGTTGTGCCCCCATTCTCCATATTTCCATTATGATCTCATACGGTAATCTATTCTTACTTTCAACGTTGTTAATTTCCCGTCCAATCAACAGAGAACATTTACATTTTATATAATTTTTGTTAATTTGACAAAGCTTTTATAGCGTTATAAATATGGAATTGTGTGATAAAAAAGATATAAATATTTTCCAGATTTAATGACCGGATTTTTGGATCTTGTTCTATTCTTTCAAGATATTTTTGAATTTATTTTCGCTGTCAATAACTCGTATGGGAAATCAGCCAATAAGAATCCACGAGAGAGAATAACTGGATGGATAAATGAATGAATTAATTAGCGTATGAAGGAATAAATAATTATATAGGTGACCACATTGTGAACAGAATAATTTCAACATGCTACAGGCATACTTACATGCGAATGAGACATCTCTTGGTTTTATTATTATGATTATATGTGTCTATATATTTATTTAAAATCGTGATGAAGAAGGAGAGGTGACAAAAATCTTCGATTTTATTTACGGGTCCCAGGATCTAGTTTCCTCAACCATTCTAAATCTGAAAGAAAATTAACGGTAGCCAACGTATATTTAAAATTATTAAATAAATAATATATTGTATTAAACATTCCAAGTCTGAAAGAGAATTATGTGTATCACTATTAATTGAAAATATAAAACGTATATTTAATAAAGCTAAATTAAAAACAATTGTAAAATAAATATTATACCCAATTAATAAATATTTTGATTTGGTAGGTTCGAATGCGGCGCGTTTGCGGCACGGCGTTGCGCACGACGCCTAGTGCCGGGTCGAGGAAGCTCGGCGATTCGTCGTCGCTCAGCTGAAGCGAGGCGTGCGGGCGAGGGAAAGTCTGGTACGCGAGAGCGAGCACTGTGCCGGGATCATTCTTCCCTCATAGTAAACAAACGCTCGGTGTCGAACGAACGTCCACGCGACTTCGCCGAACGTTCTTACACCGAGTGCTCCAAAATACGCAGAAACACAATTTCGTACTCGATTTTCTTGAAAAAAAAAAACATTTCGCGCTTTCTTATGATATTTTCATCGCGCTGTTCAATCTCAATAATCGAACCGCTCGTGGCGTTGTTCTCGCCATCGCTGACAAAAAACATCCCTCGATAAGATTTCTACGAATTACGCTCGTAAAAAAAAAAGAAAATCAACGGTGCGGGGTGTTGTAAGCTTCTTAAAAAAATTCACGCCTAAAAAGAATTAAAAGTAAAAAAATAATAAAGTTCCAAATGGTGTACATTTTTACCGGTGATTTTTTTGTGCTAAAAATATTAAATATTTGATCCAATAATATTCACAATTTAACCTTCGAATAAATGAAAATCTTTGAAAAGTGTTAATGCTCGGTTTTTTCTAAAAGTTTATACTTAAAACTTGTTCAAACGTTAATCAAGAAAAAAGCAACAACGATAAATTAAATTAATGCATAAAATGGGTGAAATTCGTTGATGTACGTGTTGTTTCGACGAGAGATCGCAGTTTGTTCCGAGTTCACGTAATCGAGTGGCAGAATAAAGAAATAATAATAACAACAACGGCGACGAGGAAGTACCAGTTTACATGGTGTGAAGTGAGTTTTCGGTTCAAGACTTTTATAACGTTTTCAGTATTTTTGTGACTACGGAGTGTTCTCAGAGGAAAAATACGTATAAACAAAAGAGGAACGAGACGAATAAAAAGCGTTGAAATTATTTATCGACGTTGTTAGAAAAGTTCAAGTAAAAATAAAAGGAAAAATAGCGATGAAAAAATCGAAAAGAGAGACGAGGACGAGCTCAATTATGGATCTGAGGTAGTGTTTTTGTATATTATTTAGTTTTTGCTCAGTGAGAACGGTGAATGATCGTGCGTGCATTCGGGGATCATGGAGTTCGAGCTGGACGGTAGCCTCAAGGAGTGGGCCAAGGACAAGCCCTTGAGTATACTGCAGCTGGATCCTGCGGACCGAGCCGTTCTCAGGATAGCCGGTGAGTCGACCCTTTTTATCCCTTTTTTATACGCTCTCTTTCTTCCTTCTATTCCTGCTCGACTCGCTTTTTTTCTCTCACGATTTAAGCAATTATCTTCGTATTGGACTCTCGCCGACAAAAATTCAAGAAATCTTCATGGTTTTTAAAAAGCAATCGGAAGTATCTTTCAAATTCTCGGAATTGTCTGAGATTCTTTAACGTTCTTCTCAAATTTGTGTAAAATTATTTTTGTTAAATTTGAAATCCATTTACTTGGTAATTCAGAGTTAAGAAGTTAAAAATTGAACAAATTATGAATGAAATATTTTTTATATATTGGGTATGGGTACAAATTGTGCAATAATTGTTCTGAAATTTATTTAGAATCCATGGTAAATTTGAACATAAGTCATTTGATAGTTTAAAAGTGTTTAAAAAAAAAGATAGTTTAAAAAATTTAACATTTATTAAATTATTTTTATGCACGTCCCAAATATAATCAAAAACGTGTGCTGTTTAATTATATTGTAACTGCAATCCAACAAAAAAAAAATGAATTTATCATTTAAAAGTCATTTTTTTGTAGCATTTTATGTGAAATTTTTTTTTCATATTTTTTTTCATTCTGAGAAAATTTACAGGATTGTAGCACATTTTTGACGATGATTTTTAAAACTTACAAAATCGAAGTACCTGCAGTCAAAACACGTAAGCAGTGTTAAAAGTCCATATCGACGTTCTTGTGCATTTCAGTGTCAACACCCTGTCACCTTTTCGGTGGTTTACAGATTTATGGCGTATTTTAAATAAAAGATTCGTTTAAAATGCATTTCCTGGTGCGTGAAGGTATCTAAAATCTTCACTTTTTTAAATGGTTACTTCAGACAGGAATTTCAGGTTTCATTAAAAAACTACTAAATTCCAGAAATATGTGTCTCATAATTTGAGAAATAAGAAGGATATAAAATAAAGGTCAGAAAAACGAGTCGTAAGAGCAGGAAGTTTTAAGCGTTATATTCCAGTTTTTTTATGATTTACGTCTTTTTTTGTGTGTTTATTTAACATAAATATAATATCGATCTCAAGAGACACGTTTTTTAGATTTTTCATAAAATGTTAATATTTTAACTTGACTGTACCTCGACAACTACCTCAAGGAAGTTTGGTCAGTCCGGGTCACGGTCAACTTTTTCTTTTCTTTTTTTTCTGAATCTGTTCCGAATAATGCGACAGTAAATTGTAAATGACTCACAATGATTGTTTATACATTAACTTAAATTTGCAACAATATGACAGCAATACATGAGAAATAAAATTTATTTATTTTAAATTCGATTATTGAATCATCGAAATAAAATAAAGTTTAATGTTATAATAAAAAATTAACATTTCGTAAAAATAATTGTATCATCTCAAATGAAATATTTGAAAATTTTGAGCGGAACTCCGTTTAAAGACGTGCATGAGGCTTCACGTGTATACTTTTTCAGTTTTATAAGGCTTTTTTGAGGGATTTTGGTTACCTTCGAAGTGAGCCCTGGCTACTAATGAGAGGGAATAACAGAATAATAAGGGAGTCTGTTTTGGAATAAATGAGAGTAGAGGAAAAAATATAGAAACGAAGGAAACGGTCGTACGGTGTGGAAAAACACGAAGAAGGGTGGAATCGTCGACCAGGGGCTGAAAAAAATACGACACGTCATTTCCATGCGCCCACGAAATAATATCCCTTGGTGTATTTTTTTCGTCACATTACATAAATAATATGACTTTTCGCATCGAAATGTTTAGTATTAAATAATTTTTTCAAATTAACCACTAACCAAATTTCCATAATGCATGATTTTTCATCAATTTCGTTTGAGTTGAATTGAAACTGCATCTTCTTTTATGGATTTAAATTAAAAGTCATCGCATAATGCGTGTCAATAATTCTCGTCGTGTACAGTATTGGCATATCAGAGTATATATTTTAATTGAATTTCATTTGAATTTTAATTATGTAAACGCTGAGAGTTAAAAATTGGGAACATGATCCTCAGCATCATCAATTTTCCTTGATAATTTCTTGGAATTTTTAATTTATAATTACTATTTTTGCTATACACGTGTATAGAGTTGAAAATTACGTTCATTGTATTTTAACATTATTTAATAGCTCCACCATTTTTTTCATTAATTGAAATAAGACCGGATTATTTCGATGAACGAAATTTCTTTCCTTTTACCCACCACTGCCGTCCATCGGCTGGCAGGGCTCTTTGACAAATCTTAATTCTCTTAATTTCTCAAGATTAGTTAAGGATTACAATATGAACCGGAGACAGCGAGTACGGCTGGAGGAGCAGGCCATAGAAAAGGAAGATCGAACGTCAAAGAAAATTTTTGTACTTCCATCAGTTTTATTTCAACAATTTTACAAAAAATATGTTTTTTATTATTAAAAGGTGCATTCAATATTACACTTCGAGATTCTAGGATATAGACATTTTTTTTTAAATCAGTTTTAAATTTTTCATGAAATTGGTAGTTTTTGGAGCGTCGAATCGTTTACCGAATTTTTTGCAAATGTGGCTAAAAGAGTTACATTTACATTTAAAAATATAACAACAATACACCACCAGACTTCAGACATTTTTTAGTATTTGAAAAGGATCGTCGATTTTGTCTCAATTCAGTAATAAATAGTCAAATAAAAAGAATCGCAGACGTGACGTCTACAAAGTCAGTGCATGAGAATTGGAAACGCGTAACGAGCCTCTCGATGACAAAAGTGATATCACTCTTATGTCACGAGGGCAAAAATGAAAAAACACGCTAAACGAGATTTTTTTTTCCTCGAAACGACAATAACTATTCCGGAATGGAGGATCTGACTAAATTATTCTTGTGTCTCATGGCATGTATTTATTTACAATATACAGTTTACTCTGAATATACTTTTTAGCCTCAAGAAATAATGTAAGATGCAAAAATTTTTTAAAACATTCCTGAAAGTGAATTTTTTGTTTAATGTCACAAAAGGTGAGGTGAAGGAAATATTCGTTTTTTCTAAACGTAGACTTCACCTAAGAATGAGAATACGTTTCTACAGATGCTCAAAACGATAATAAAATACATGAATTAATATCGTGTCGTTTTTAAATGGATTGACTTTAAACCAATAATGTAAAAAGTGTTTTCGATTCCTTTTTTTATTTGGTTTCGTTATCAGCGAAAAAATGGGGTATTGTTGGTACCTTCAAAAAATTCTATAAAAGAAAAAAAAACGCAATGATATTTTTATGAATATTTCGAAGATTTTTTTGGCTCTTCAAGCGCCAAAATATCGAAGAATCTATTTTTTTCGTTAAAGTGCAGAAATATCATTCACTTTATACTGCCGATTTTTGTCTGGAGAGAAAAAAATTTCGCAGGAAGAAGAGTTACACATTCTCTTCCTTTCAACAGAGAATATCGTGCAACTCTTATTTTTTTTCCAAAATATTCAGCATATCTCGGAGAAACACGTAAATCCTTTTCGTATCGTATCTCTCTCGCACTCACAAGATTTAAACACCACCTCAAGATTCATAATCTCAGCAGGGTCGGCCTGAGGAACATTCGTGTAGAGAATTTATAACGAATTTCATTCTTTTTCAATTTGCTTGCCATTGTATCTGTTCTTTGAGAGTTTATTCCGCCTTATCATAAAAATACTTAATAAATTATCGGTCTAAATAAAATTTTGATAAAATTAAAAAAATCGACATTTTCATATTTTTTCATACTTGAATTATATTTTTTATTTAGGTGCAATCAAGTAGAAATATTTTTCTAAAACTTCACAGATAAATCTGAACAATTGTGTTGATCTCTCTCAATCAACCCTGACTTTGGTTGATCCAACCGACATCTTGAAATTAATTCTTTTGTATATTTAGTTCCTGAAAAAAAAACTCAAAAGAAAGTGCATACATGTACATATTTGTTTGAAAATGTAAGGTTGAGAGCCTCTGAACGAGTTTTCCCACACGTGAGGGGGATCCCTATAGTAGCCGTAATACAGACACGAAGTGCAGAAAGCGAGAGAGGGAAAAAGAGAAAAAGGGAGACGAGTATAGGTAGTTCGGTGTGCGTGTGATCCGGCAAGCGACGCCTTATTATTTATGGTAGTAGCAGGCTGGCAGTGGAGCATGTCCCTTATACATAATATACGCGAGCATCCTGTTGTAGGATATAAACAAGAGCTTGAGCAATCGCAAATGAAGAAAATGAAAATAATTAAGAACAAAAAAAAATTGAACCAAAATTATATTTAATACATTGTAAAGAAACCCATAATTTAAACCTAACAACGAAATGAGAAAATAAATAATGATTTCCTGACAAGAGATTAAATACGACTCCGGAAGATACGTAACTATATTTACCAGAGAAATAAACGAGGAATCGAAGGGAAGAAGAAATGTCAGCAAGATTTTTGCTTACGATTCTTCCTACCACCCCACGAGTTTCAAGTCTTTATATCTGTATGTACGTATAAACTTGACTTCTTTTCCTCGTCTTTCACGTGCCCAGACGAGTTCTTAGCTCGCCAGTATATATACATATAAATGCCGCAGCGTGAACTCGTACACGTGAGCTTATAAATACCGATAAAACCTACACCTACATGAGGTACCCGCAATTCTCACAAGACTGAATTTACTTATGTGAGTAGAATATGTGGATAAAGGATTCCACACACGTGGATTCCTTTATGTAGTTCACGTTCGAAGATTATTATTTCTGATGAACGAAAATCTGGTTTTGTTAAATCGATACTTTTTTTGGTGTAGATTTGAAGTTACACGTACAATATATTCGTAAAAAGTTGACTTTTTGAGAAAATATTTATTTAACTTCTAAAATTTGAATATTTTTAGGAAAAATCTTGATTCTGGACTCTGCTACAATTACGTCGTCTGATATTCGCAAAGACATATAGTAATACATTTCTTTCAATTACAAGAAAAATTATGATACGTGTGATCATTTATGTTTTATTTCAAATTTTCCAGTTTTTTTCTGTTCATTGGAAAACGTGTTAAAACTTGACATTCGATGAAATTTTTTCGCTATTTTATTTCGTTTTTCATGTAGAGTATAGTTTCACTGAGTAAGAAATTTCCTTCTATATATTTAATCTCTATACGTCATATATGGATTAGCTTTATTTATTTATTCTTATGATGAGTTGCTTTGATAATAGTATCTATTTTTGATAAGATTATTTTACGGTTCATGATGAATCCCATTTGTTGATCAATTCAATTAAGTCATCCACGGTCTTTGATTTAGGTAACTTTTGCCGTATATGTTTTTGTGTAAGTACAGAAAATGTTGTTGAACTTTCTTGTTGTATTTGCTGATCATGTGACACTACTCCACAGCGTCATTATCGGAAAAATACGTTGAACACGATTTTTTTAGAAAAAATACGATAAACACTGCGAAAATTATACCTATGATAATTAATGAAGTTCTGATGAACGATACGAAATAAAAAAATATACAGCTGTTATGAAAATTAAAAAAACATTTTTGAAAATAATCTTCAAAAAAAAATTTTTATAAATTAAATACGACCATTTTTATAAATTAAATTTTGTTCTATTTTATCTAACAATAAGTATGACTCGTGATAACTAAACAGTAGATAGAAAGTACAAGAGAGATGAGAATGAGCGACCGAGAGAGAGAGAGGAATCATTGATCAAGAATAGAATAAAGCGAGCCGGTCGGTTAAACACGCTGAGATCCGATACGTCCACCTTACCAACGTTTGCTGTCATTCGGTATGACAAGTGCAACCGTACGTTTATGTACGGTTGATCTGTCTTTTCGCATATCTATATCTATCGTATATTACATATCACTTGAAACGGTGAGACGCATGATTCATTTTTTGACCTTCATTTTGATAAGAGCTTTTTTGATTTCTGTATAGTTTTTGACTCTTTTTTCTATGTTTTGTGATATTCACGGCCCATATTGAATTACAAAATTTTAAACATCCTTCATAGTTGACCATATTCTACGAAATTAAACGCTCGGTAACGCTATGGACCCGAAAATAAAGTTTAAGAAGTGAGACATCTTTTTCGAGGAGATACTCTTCTTCTTCTTGATGAAAGGGTTGCCAACCAGCCGCGAGGCCAAAAAGAGCATATAAAAGAACACTGACGCGAAATCCGACCTCGAACGATAGCTATTGAATTACCCTGAGTTTCATCGTCTTACGAGGCGACCAAAACATTCGCTAACATCCGTCGACCTCGTACAACCCTTCATTTCTCACATACATTTTGTAATCCTTTATTTATCGTGTTTGTGTATTAAATATTATGACAATATTAAAAGTATGTAAAGTGAATGTTGTAATTGCATCAGTAACAGTAGCAAGGGTAATCATTTCAGAAGATTATATTTGAGAACATTTCCAATGATTTGCTTTTCCGGAAAATTATGGTATCTAGAAAGATTGAATTTTCTTCAGGTTTTAGAGATAATAGTTATTGAATAAAAAGTGTATCTGCTGCTTTCCTAATCGTGCTCACCAAGTTTGTCGAGTTCGTTTGGGCCTACTCGGGTCTGTTTGATCGTCCATTGGGTCTGAATGAATGTGAACCTGTAAAACTGAAAGGTCCAGGTCGAACGAGTGTTAAGAGTGTCAAATGTCGGTTCTCGTTTAATACTCGCCCACTTTTGAGCTGACACTACGTGATAGTGTAGGTATACATATGCAGCGGAGCATGCACAATATTGAAAAATATCATACGCATATACCAACAATTGGCTTGACGATCGAAGATTTTTCAAATTAATTTTTAATCCTGCGTTGAAGAATTTTCACTTTTACCAGAATCTCAATTCTACTCTCCAACTTAAAATTCTTGAGGAAATTTTGTCTATATCCCCATATCATACAACAACTACATGCAAGGTGCCAACAATCAGCTCTGCGATAAAACCATTTCCAAATAGTTCGATGATCCGTTAAAAAATTTCACTTTCCCTGAATTGGAGCAAACTCAAAATGCTCAAGTCAATTTTGTTCGTATTCACGCATCAATGTACACATGTGTATGCAATGTATTCGTATTTATATATCCGTATTTACACATATGTATTTTGTCTCTGTGGAGGTACCAACCTGAATTGCAGCTTTTGTAGCTTGACAGTGTTTCTACATGTAATTCGCTTGCCGGTAGACAGAGAAGGCGGGAGAGAAGGAACGATGACCTCACGTATTCCAGGATGAGAGTCGTCTCGCCTAAGACGAGAAAACACACTCGATGACTCTGCTCTGTAATCCCACATATCTCACTTTACCTGTATGCATTTCAACTCGGAAGTGAAATAAATATTTTTGTAACCATGAAACAACCGAAATAAAGCTCTTCGAATATATTTTTTGTATTTTTTTGTGCAAGGACCAATGTCGGTAGGCCAAAATTTCTTGTTGTTTTTTGAAAGAACGATCCAACGTGATAATATCATCAAGTTTTGTACTAACGACCAACCGCATCAATTAATTTACTTATTCTACGAATACGCTGCAAAAGTTGAATAGTTTTCCACAAAAATCTCTGCATTTAGCGTCCTAACGTACTTCCAGCACGAAAGCTGCCAAGGTTTTGTGCAATGGATGAGAGGAAGGAAAATATGCAAGGACCTTTGCCCTACCCAAATAATTGATGCTCCACTTTTAGTCGTACTAGATTCATTATTCAGGATACTTTTTTTTAAATCCAAATAAGTAAGAAAAAAATGGTGGTTTGAGAAAAAAACTTGAATCGGCATTTTTTACTCAAGAGAATGAAGAATTTTGTTCCTTTCATGCATTCACAAAGCAAATTCTCTCGCTTTTCGTTCTTGAAAGAGAAATTTTTCGTGTCAGAATTTTCGGAAATTGATGACCAATTTTTCAGGGAATTGAGCTAGCAAATAACTGTTCTCGCATACATTGTACAAACACGTGACGTTTACTCGAAATCTGCACGAGAATGCGATCCGAGCTTCTCGAATGAATTTTATACAATTTTTGTTTGGCCAGCTGTGCTTTTGTTTTCAAGAAAAAAAAAAGAAATTCGCAGCCGTTTCCGAATTTCTCGCAGGCAAAAGTAAACCAAAATATGAGCCATTCGGACATTTTTTGAGAGTGAGAAAAAAACGAAAATGTAATCTATCGACAAATGTTTTCGTAGGAAAAATAAATCAAATATAGAGCCATTCGTTTGAAGAAACAACCTTTTTTATCTTTAAAAGAACTCATTTTCGAGGTCGCGTACAATAGCGTCATGCAGAAGGAATTGCGTGAACTTGGTACGTTCTAAATTTTGTGCTGGATAGAGGCTTTTGCGAGAAGGTTCTACGAAAATTAGCTAGATTGAGAAACGGTCAGAGGGCAAACATGGAATTTTCAAAGCTTTCGTGTCTATACGCGCTGAATCGTTTTCACTGGAAATACCTGGAAAATATTTTTGGCTAAACACGTATAACGCTATATACATATGCGTCTTAAGATTCGGTCAAAGTAAATTTCTTAACAAATTATTCAAACTTTATACATTTCGTCATTTCTCAATGAGCTTGGATGGTTGGTTGGTTGGTTGGCTGGTTAACTACCTTAAGAGATTTTAATTAATTCTTTTTTTTTACTTTAAAAGGTCAAAACACTCTTAATATGTCAGCAGGAACCAGGTTCTTGCAAAGGAAAAAATGAATAACCCTCGACGAAGAGTTATACATCTGTGGATGTATATTTGTACTAGCCGCGGCTTCGTTCGCATTGAACCCCTCAAAAAACTATCAAAAATCATTACAGACAAATAAAAATATCTCAATCAATGAACTTTCGTTCACCCTCGAAAATCGAAATGGTTTCAATATATTTCGTATAAGTGACAGAAAATAACTAAACAACTGAAGCTAGATTCAATTTGATATCGACTTGAACTTTTGATATTGACTTGAACTTCATTTACAAAATGTAATTTTTTTATTAAAAAGTATCCTGTATCCTTCCGAAAATAAATTTTTTTATTCTGAATAAAATTTTTTTTTGAATTTTTTTTTTTCAAATAAAAAGTATCCTACATCCTTCCAATACCTTTGAGGATATGTGTACAAAATTTCATGATGATCGGTTGAATAGTTTTCGCGTCAAAGCGTAACAAACGTACTGACAATCACATTTATAATATTAGTAGGGGAGTAGGGATATGTCTATCGTCAAGTATTATTAAATTATTAAATAAGTCGACGCGTACATAATTTAAATTTCGTTATATTGATCGAGCGAAGCATTTCATCCGACTGATCGTTTCTCTCTTTCTTTCTTTCTCATTCTCTCGTACTCTTTTGCCAACTTCAATATCATGCACCGGTTTCTGTATGAATTCTTAGGGATTTTCTGACGTTTTACTTTTACCATCTCGTCACAAGGAACTTCTGATATTATAAATTTTTTGCACTTGAATTATTTCTGGTACTTTTCACCCACGAGAGTTAAATCACTTCAACCACTTCCTGCGTTTTAAAGGGCTTTCCTTGCGTTCACTCTTGATTAGCAATCCCGAGTACTTGTTGGCTAATTGCTCTTAATTGTTATGCTAGTTTTAATGTTTTGTACAAACAAGTGCAATTGTTCTTAAAACATTATAATTTGCCATGGCCTGTGACATGTGTCATTAGGATAATGCAATTTTTATTCATTTGATTTCCTCTCCGATCTCGAGGTTTTTAAAAAAATATTTTTATACATATTAGTAACGATTTCTGAAATTATTTGTGAGTTGAAAGTACATTGGAATGCTAAATATTTTAATAATATTGGTAGGTTTTGTAAGATACTTTTTATTTCAAAAATTCTTTTCATTTATTGAATAATAATATTGTCACGTTTTATATTTATTTCACAATATAATTTATAAATTTAA
>JAPYYX010001650.1:0-28967 GCA_030522605.1 Cremastinae sp. B BG-2022a
TGAAATTTCGCGAGATTGTCTAATTCTACTTAAATAACACTCCTGCGAAGTTTCACCCATTTCTAAAGTTTTTTGATTTACTAGACAGCCACCTTAAATCTTAAAATCTATTAATACTTCTTTCGTTTATTCTATCGGATTCTTATACTCTCTTATAAAATTTACAGAATTCAACATCAAAAATCCAATAAGGATTGAAAAAAGGAGAAAAGAAATAACAAAATTGACACGAAGCCTTGACGAGTACGTGTGATCGTGCATCTTTCTTCTGCCGTCGAATTTATTGTTTGCACTAGGCTTAATCTCCATTATAATCGCACGTGCGCTCGCGGGATCGTTGTGCGAGAAAAGGTAGCTATTTTGCAATGCGTATACACTAAAATTGGAAGGTATGCGTGCGAGCGTATAGAGGAGAAAATTTTGTATTGGTGCTGAAAAAGGTCTGAGAAGGCCGCTGTCGGGCTCGCCGCAATTTCGAACTCGGATTGTCCGGGCGAATGATGGATCGGTCTTTTGTATCGCGCTGATGATACCTCGCAGATGTATCCACTCTTTCTCCGCGGCTTTTATACGTACCGAGTCCATGCTATCGATAACTCGGCACGAAATTTCGCCTGAGCGCCTTTTTTTTTACCGTGTCTGCGCACGTTTTCTTCTCTCGAGAGCCTTCAATGCGCGTTTTCCATTTTAATTTTCCGTTTAGACATTCTCAAACAATTCGTTTCGCGTGAATTTTCATCGAAAAATATATATTTTGTTTTATGTAAACAATGCAGAAATAATAAAACTATAACTTTTTATTAACTATGAATTAAAAATCTGAAACTAATGTTATTCACGTTTTCCTTCAGCTTTTAAGATACACATACATTATTAGAGATGACTCGTCAATATTGTCACAATTTATCTTATGCCAGCGAAGAAAATGCATCAGGAGGTACCCCATCAACAATTTTTGGGTGAATATTCATCAAGTTGCTTCTCGAATTAGTAATCATTGTACAATTCGTAACGAATTTATACAACGCGTCGTGGGCTTCCAAGTATTTCTTGGGAGAAAAATATTTACAAGTGCGACAGCTGACAATCCAATTTTCTCCTTGCCTTAATTTCCTTCCTCGATCGGGGGTAAGAGCCACGACCTTTTTGTCCGAAAAGGAACCAAATTCACAAAATTTCTACATTGACAGCCTCGAACGCTTTTTTTCTAAATTGCAAAATACTGAATTTCAAGAAGCGAGAAAATTGGAGAATTTCTACAAGGCGAAAAAAATGACAGAATAAATTCGATTTGTCCATTATTATAAAGATAAAAGCCATTTGAAGACTAAAAAAACACTCGAAAAATCAGTTTTAGCCTCACAGAAAAATGCGTACGCGTATATATACATATGTGTATATTTATCCAAACGCCTGAGGGCCGAGAGCGAGAGCATAAGCCACCCCTTTTCTACCCCGAAAAACCACTTGCCTCTGCGCGATTATCGATTCAATGCATGCAAGCCCAGACTCGACGAATCTTCTCTTTTCTTATTTTTCCTTATTCCTTGCTCTTTTTTCAACCGGATATTTTTTTAGCTGTCGACAATCGCGGCGAACCTCCCTTAGTCAAAATTTTATAGACAAATCCTTCTATGCACATCTGTCCTTATAAAAATTTTCTTATAAATTTCGTTTTCTCTAGATAAAGATGCAATGAATTTTTATCCTGTTCAGATAAAAAAATTGACATGATGAAGTTTTTTGTCTTATTTCTATTTTTTGTTGTCGAAACTATATAAAATAGATTTTGGTAAAAATATGCGAAGAAAAAAAAGTAGAGTAACCTTGCATGAAACTACTCGCGAGCGATTCTTCCCCAGTAGGTATTTATCGGAGGCAAACACAAGCGTAGATCCATAAGAGCACACAATACGTATTAATATCGACAGAGAATGGACGAGTGCCTATGTCCGAGAATCCTGAGAATATTAAAAAAGAACAGCACAAAAAGTACTGAAAAAAGGGGAAAAAAGAAAACGTAAAAACGACATATGTCACCACTCGAGATATAATCCGAAGCTTTTACAGTAATCTAATCAGTATCATTAAATATCGAATACATTTAATATTTGATACGAGACCTTGGTAACGATTGAACGTAAGCAAAATGACCAAAAAAGACAACGCAATCTGCGCTTGATAAAAGTCAGTTAAAATGGGAGTACGTTGACTCAACGATATTTTTTTCATAGAGATAATTTTTTTACCCACGAATTTGTGGCAATTGGTCAATAAGTTGAAAAAAACTGCCGAAAAAATAACATTTTGTACGTGCATGGAGTTTTTCTAATTTGTTTCTATTCGATACCACTCGTGACTTGGTTTTCGTTTTGCATCGGCGAATGTAAACATCAACGGCTTCGTAGTTCCGAGAAACGTTCGATAATAGTATTGCACAGTTACATTTTCGTACACTGGCGTACGATAGAACAACGCGCTCGGAAGTACATTATTGGATGCGAAACTTGGAAAATTAGAGAATTTTATCATAATTTTTTGCATGTGCTGATGATAACGGAAAAATTGTCGGAATATTCGAATGTAACAATTGTTAGTAGGGGAGTGAAGAGCATGGCGGGCCACTCAAGGAAAAACTGCTCGCAATTCGAGTTTTTTTCGTGCATTCGACTTTTTTTAGTTCCTGAACACGTATTCGGTGTTGATATGCTGCGTCCGTTCAAAAATAAAAACTCGAAAATGTGGGGCACGACGGGCCCCCCAAAAAATGTATTGTCGGAATTTTTTTTCTTCTGTTTATACTCTTATCCAGTCTCGTGCGAATGATTTAGCATCACAAAAATCAGTACCAATGCCAATATGATCGCTGACGCTGATAACACGAACGATGTTGAGAGCGCTATTAGAAAAATTTTGATACTGATATTCATAGTGATGCTGAAGACAGAGAATTGTAGCAATTGAACGATAGGATGAGCTTCATCTCTGTTATGGATGTAGAACAAACAACAGTAGAGCCCGAAATAATCATCATTGCATCTGAAGAAGAAATCATCGCTCATTCATCAAAAACTACATTTGATGAACGTAACCGTCAATTCTTAAAAGGTGTTTTGGACGATGATGATTCATCAAACAATAGGGATTTTTTGTATATTCAAGAGAAAAGGAGAAAAATAGATCGGTTCGATGTTTCTCCGAACATTATTTTTCCCACGATGAAAAGTTAATTTCGAAGTTCTACCCGCGAAAAAAAACAAAATAGTACAGCAATTATAACCAGCTCACCTTTTCGGAATTCATTGGCTGAGCAAAAAAGATTGAGAAAAAAATTCTGAATCGTGTTAGAAAACGATGAAAAGAAAAAAGGAAAAGGCAACGCCAAAAAGGCTGTAGATGTGAGACATCTTGTATTTTCTGCTCAGATTTATACTTTGAATCCGCGGAGCCATGGATTGGAAATGTAAAAATTGGGCTCACGATTCATGTGCTGGAGTAGGAAATAAAATAATCAAAATGTACGTCAGTGATTATATATTACAATCAATTATGAAAAGAAATGTGAAAAAAAGAACATTTTGATGAATTCATTTTTTTTTTTCAAAAATTTGGGATGGCCCGCCGTGCCCCGCCTTGCCCCTGACTCCCCCATATATGTAACGAGCAAAATATTAAAGCGAAGCATCAACCTTGATAATCGAATGCTCACAATGAAAATAAATTTTTCATAGTTTTTCTACTTTCTGCCTCTTCGATGTCATTCGTGACTTCTTGTGAGTTTTTACTGTATCCACAGATGCAAAGATCAACGGCATTGAAGTTCCGTTCGATAGCTTGGAGAATGTGTAATCAACGAATTCAGTAGCAGAATTCGTTTATGTAACACCTTATTATTGCACGTGTAGTTGCACTCGTATGCTGTGAAACGTCAGAGTACGAAGTGGATCGGTGAGGGTTAAGGGTAACAGAGAGTGCACGGACGCGCACGGCTTTATAAATAATAAATTCGCAATGCCAGGAGAAAAGACGATAGAGGCGAGATGACTGGTAATAAAGCGCGAGCAGTAAGATGTCGAGTGACGTCTTGTGTCGCGAAGTCGTAAAACTGAGCGAAATCGCTTTTTTCTCTCGCTTCCTCTCGCCAAAGCTCCTTTTTTTCGCTGTTCCATGTTATACGTAAACATACTAGAATCTCTTACCTTTTCTCTTTAAACCATAGTCCTGCGTATTGACGGTTATTTATCATCTTTCCTGTACAAAAAACACGATTTTTTTATGACCCAATCCCTCGACGAAGATGGAGAGGAAACGCGTCTTGAAAAATGTAAGCTGCAAAGCCGAAGCCAGAGCCAGTGTTTTTTACGCACTTTTCTCATTTTTTTGCAATAAATAACAACTCGTTTGCAAATATGCAACAACAAAAATTTAATGATTTGCTAATTTTTTTATGAATCTACTTTTTTTCTCATTAGCATCAACGCAACTTTCGATTGTTTCTTGACATGGACAACAAACTTTCTGTTATTCCGCGCTTCAAGTGTTTCCAACTGTGAGCGCTGCTGCACCTTCCCTCCATAAATACGGAAGTGATATTGCGATTGGGGGAAATAAAGAAATCTCCACTAATAAAGTTTCTTATCGATTTTGTCACAAACCTTGGTTCATAAGATCAGATAATTATAAAAAAATTATTATGGCAATTATCATTATAATTAAAAAATCATTATTGTGTTAATAATGTCACACAAATGATGGAAAATGAATAAGTATCTTCTTACCGACAGTCGATTCAATAGAGTCAAAAATAATTTTTCGACTTATCACTGGCGATAAGTGTTTACCAACCGCATCACACAAAATATATTCAAAACATACTTCACGCCGGTCGCTCATTCATTGGAAAAAAGAAGAGAGGGTAGCATGCATTTTTGTATCCCTAGAATCTGAGGTTATGTAGAATGTAGATTGAACAGCAACAAATACACATGTACTATTAGTTTCCTTAATTATTGCTAAATAATTATGTCACGAATTATTCTGTACATTTCGTAATGGGAGAAATGAAACTGAATGGCCTCGATGGCCTAAAAAGTGAACAAAAATATAACAAAGTCATAAAACACATAGAGGTACGTGTAGGTTAACATTTCTCCTATATCTACATTAAAATTGTAAAATAACAAAATTATTTTGTTTTAGGACAAATGGAAATTAGTACCCGCATTTTTGAAGGGCAAAGGTTTAGTGAAACAGCACATAGATTCCTTCAATTATTTTATCAATGTTGAAATAAAAAAGATTGTCAAAGCCAATGAAAAAGTGATCAGCGATGCAGATCCTCTTTTTTATCTCAAGTTAGTTTACCTCATGAGTTTATCTCATTAAAAAATATTTCTCCATGTAAATTCGATCTCAATAATTTAATAATATTGTTTACTTCTTACGAGTCAAAAATTTTCTAATTGGGTCTTTTAAACAGATACTTGAACGTCTATATTGGTTCACCGGATGTAGAAGAAGCTTTCAATGTGACGAGATCTACAACTCCTCACGAATGTCGTCTCCGAGATTTGAATTATTCAGCACCAATAACTGTGGATATAGAATATACGCGAGGTCACCAACCAATAATTAGAAACAATCTTCTGATAGGAAGGCAAGTTTTATTTCTAGAGATGTTTTTCTCACTACCCATTTTAAAATGAAAAATTCTATTATGCTGGATGATATGTATGTACTTTTAAGTATACCTGCATAAAGAGTTCAATGAACTTTAAATTTTTTACCCACAGAGTTGAAGCTGAAACTATTTTGATGTAGTCTGTAAAATTTTATATCTCACAATTGATGTTCTGTCACCAGAATGCCTATTATGCTACGGAGCTCCAACTGTGTACTCGCCAACAAATCTCACTTCGAGCTAGCAAAAATGAATGAATGCCCACACGATCCTGGTGGCTACTTTGTTGTAAATGGTCAAGAAAAAGTGATTCTCATCCAGGAACAAATGTTAAGAAACAGGATATTACTGGAACAGGATGCTAAAGGATGCATAGTCGCGTCTTGTAACAGTTCTACTCATGAGAGAAAAACAAGAACAAACATTGTAGGCAAGGGTGGAAAATATTATATGAGACACAATATATTCCAAGACGTAAGATATTACCGGAAATTAAATTCATTTCTTCAAAAGAATAAAATTTTATACATCTGGTAATGGTTTTTGAGGACTCAATGATCAATGACGCCAATGGTTATTTCAGGACGTTCCAGTTGCTGCTGTATTCAAAGCTATGGGCATAGCTTCAGATCAGGAAATTATGCAGCTCGTAGGAACAGACGAAGATTTTATGAAAAAATTTGCAGCCAGCCTGGAAGAATGTCACGTACTCAAAATTTTCGCACAAAACCAAGCTCTCAAGTACACTCCAATAATATATTTTCCCTTTTTTGTTTCAATTATTCGTTGTATGTACAATCTAATATTATTTTTTGCAGATATTTAAACAGCAAACGTAGACAAAAACGATATCCTTCGGTGATAAAATTAAGTGTAATAGATGAAATGAAGGATGTATTAGCTTCCTACGTTATTTCTCACGTTCCTGTAAGTTAAATCCATTACAAGATTTTGATTTGTTAATTATTAAAATAAAACAAACTTGAATGAAAATTCATTTGTGTTCCAGGTTGTGGATTTCAATTTCAAGGTGAAAGCGACGTTTCTCGCTCTTATGATACAGAGAGTTATGAGAGCTCAAGATGACAATTCACTGATCGATGATCGAGATTATTACGGTAACAAGCGATTAGAGTTGGCTGGTTCACTTCTGTCGTTAATGTTCGAAGACTTGTTCAAGAGATTTAATTGGGAATTGAAGCAAATTGCGGATAAAAATATACCAAAAATAAAAGCTGCACAATTCGATATCGTCAAACATATGAGACAAGATCAGATAACCAATGGGTTGGCTTTCGCTATATCATCCGTATGTTTGAAAAATTTATCCAAAACATGTTTTTATCGATGGTAGAAAAAGGCATGAAGAACATTAAATTTTTTATTCAGGGTAATTGGACTATAAAACGTTTCAAAATGGAACGCCATGGCGTCACTCAAGTGCTATCGAGGCTATCGTACATTTCCGCGTTGGGAATGATGACGAGAGTGAATTCACAGTTCGAGAAAACGCGGAAAGTTTCAGGTCCGCGATCACTTCAACCTTCACAGTGGGGAATGCTCTGTCCAAGCGACACACCCGAAGGAGAGGTTTGTATTTTCAGTAAATAGCATTTTAATATTTCTAATATTTTTAATTTACCTGACAATCTAATCTAAATTCCTCTTTTTTTTTCATCACATATTGGTCATCATAGAGTTGTGGTTTGGTAAAAAATTTAGCTCTTATGACACACATTACGACCGAATCTGAAGAAGAGCCCATCGTTAGACTGGCTTTCAATTTGGGGGTCGAGAACGTCAATATCCTCGGTGGCGAAGAGATCAACAGTAAAAATGCGTATATGGTTTTCCTGAACGGCAACATACTCGGCATAGTCAGAAACCATAGTCGACTAGTCAATGTATTTCGAATGCTCAGACGAAAAGGTCTCGTAAACGGTTTCGTGTCCATATACGTGCAGCATCAACACAGGTGGAGTATATTTTTATTTTTATAAAATCAAAATTCAAGAGCATAAAAAACTTATTTTTTTCATTACATTTTCAGATGTATTCAAATCAGCTCTGACGATGGTAGACTTTGCCGTCCGTATATAATTGTTAAAAATGGACAACCTTTGATACGGGACGCAGACATGAAAACTCTAGAACAGGGTGTCAAATCCTTCGAAGATTTTCTCCACGAGGGTTTGATAGAATATCTTGATGTGAACGAGGAAAACGACGGTTTCATAGCTTTCAACGAGTCTCACATAAACGAGAAAACAACACATTTGGAAATCGAGCCATTTACGCTTCTGGGTGTTTGCGCCGGTCTCGTACCTTATCCACATCACAATCAGAGTCCCAGGAACACATATCAGTGTGCTATGGGAAAACAAGCAATGGGAACGATTGGTTATAATCAGCGAAATCGTATCGACACGCTCATGTACAATCTCGTTTACCCTCAAGCCCCGATGGTAAAATCTCGCACGATAGATCTCATAAATTTTGACAAATTACCGGCTGGACAAAACGCGACGGTCGCGGTCATGTCGTACAGCGGTTACGACATCGAGGATGCGTTGATTCTGAACAAGGCTTCAATCGATCGTGGCTACGGTAGATGCTTGGTGTACAGAAATGCAAAAACCACTATAAAACGTTATCCTAATCAAACTTACGATAGGATAATGGGTCCTCTTATTGATTCGACGACGAAGAAGCCGGTCTCGAAACACGATGCCATCGACAGCGATGGAATTGTAGCTCCCGGTGAAATGGTTGAAAATCGAAAAGTAATGATCAACAAGTCTTCACCGTCGAGCACAACAAGTGCGGTGAATCCGGCCAATGTTCCATCCCAGCCGGAATATCGCGAAGTTCCGGTAGTTTTTAAAGGGCCCGTTCCGGCTTACGTAGAAAAAGTGATGATATCTAGCAATTCTGAAGATGCCTTCCTTATCAAGCTGCTACTTCGGCAAACACGACGACCGGAGATTGGCGATAAATTCAGCAGTCGGCATGGACAAAAGGGAGTAACCGGTTCGTTAGATTAAACATTAATAAAGCCAAAAATGATGAAATTTTACTTATTTTTTAAAATTGTTTTTTCTTTATTTTTAAGGTCTGATTGCGGAACAAGAAGACATGCCTTACAACGAATTTGGTATCTGCCCTGACATGATCATGAATCCCCATGGATTCCCATCTCGTATGACGGTTGGAAAACTCATAGAACTGCTTGCTGGCAAAGCTGGTGTCTTGGAAGGAAAATTCCACTACGGCACGGCGTTTGGAGGTTCCAAAGTCTCGGACGTTTGTGAAGAGCTAGTTAGTCATGGATTTAATTACATGGGGAAAGACATTTTTTATTCTGGAATTACTGGAGAGCCCTTACAAGCTTATATTTATTCTGGTCCAGTAAGTAATCAAATTTTTCATATAAATCCGACATTGAAAACAAATTATTTTAATCTTATTCATATTGGAGATGTATGAACAGTACAATCTTTACGCGATAAATTTTATAAAACTAGTTTCATTACTTTTATTATAAATTTGGAACTGTTGTGTTAACTGCAATGTCAGTTAGCAGAAGGTGTAGAAAAAAAATTCACAATGGTTTTTTTGGTTTCTTTATACTCATGGCAAGTATTGATATGAATTTTCCGCAATTAAAAATCTGAAATTTCATTACAGTTCGAGCCCTATAATTTTTAAACTGTGGAAACTTATGTTGAAATTTAGTACAGAAACGCATTATGCATTTGAAACCACTATAATAAAGTTTTAATGAATAAGTATTAAAAAAATGTAGTGCCCTAACAAAATATTATATCAAACTCATTTGTATACAGAAAACACGTCTGTCATATTTTACTAGTATTTATTTCTTCTCAAGTACATTAAAATTTTCGATGTTCAAACAGGTCTACTATCAAAAACTGAAACACATGGTCCAAGACAAGATGCACGCTCGAGCTCGAGGTCCCAGAGCCGTCCTAACGAGACAGCCAACGGAAGGAAGATCGAAGGAGGGAGGTTTGAGATTAGGCGAGATGGAGAGGGATTGTCTAATCGGATATGGTGCTAGTATGATGCTCATTGAACGTCTCATGATTTCGAGTGACGCGTTCGACGTCGACGTTTGCAACAAGTGCGGTCTCATGGCGTACAGCGGTTGGTGTCACAGCTGTCGTTCAAGTGCTCGCGTCTCCACGATTTCCATGCCATATGCATGTAAACTATTATTCCAAGAATTACAATCAATGAATATCGTCCCGAGGTTAACGTTGAAAAATTATTGCGAATGATGTAACAGTGATAAATTTTTAACGCAATTGTTTATACGAATTTTTCTCAATAAAGATGATTTCAATTTGGATATCTTTTCGCAGCTTTATCTTTTAAATGAATTTTCAAAATGATTCTTATCTTTAGCTGAAAAAAGTAACAAGCAACACATCCGTCAGATAAATAAAAACCTCAGGAACTTTTTAAACTGTTGGAAGATCTGGTTTAAACTACCCGGGAGTGTGTCTGAATTCTAGTTTCAAAATTTTCCGCTCGAAACATTGGCACCTTGAAATTGTGGAAAATCAGATAAAATGATTTTTTTGAGCTTGTGTGATGAGTTATCTAAAAATTTTTTGATGAATTTACTCACGGAAGGAAAAAAATTTTCATTCCAAATTGCAGTGAATCCGAAAGTTTCACTGAAGGTGACATAAAAATTACAAGAAAAGTGATTAATACTTGTTATTTATTTTACAATAATGTTTATTTCTGTAACATTAACATATTTTTTGTTTGAACAATTGATACAGTAAATCAAAAAAATTAATTCCAATTATCTTTTGAGAGCCTCTTTCGCTCCTCCCGCATCTTTCATCAGTACTCAAAGAGTAAGATAGAAGTGAGGGCTGTCAAAGTGATCCATAGACTGCTCAAAAGGTGTACAACATTTCTCAATTTATTTTCATTAGGTAAATAAATTTATTTTTCAAAAATATTCATTCTACCATTTCTGCATAGTTTTCAATACCCGTGTCGTCAAATGGTTTTGTTATTTCAAAGTTCTTTACTGGTGATCTTTGTAATATCGATTTATCGGGTAACAATAATTTAGTTCGTAAAAAACTATACGCTTTTGGAGATTGGGCGTACAGAGACATGGCGAAGACTTTAAGTTTTTCAGTGTAACGAAATGCTGCTTTACTTTTTCCTCTATTAGTTACTTCGTTATTGAACAGCTCCAAAACTTCTTCTGGGTATTCATTCGTGACCTTTTTACTTAGTTTTTGAGAATTTATAAGTTTCTTTTGTAAATCATTTGATAATAGCACAAGTTTCGAAATCTTTCGAGTCTTGCGACGTAATTTACCTTGCAGCATTCTAATTTTTTTCTTGTAAACTTCTTCCTTTTTTAAAAACAACTCAGTTTTCTCTCGTAATTTTGTCTTGAGCCAGTCCTGTAAAATATTAAGTACAAATTATGTAATTTATCATCTATCATAATAACGACGAAGATAAAAATAATAAATCACAATTCACCTCAGATGAAAAAAAATCAGAAGCACGATATGAACCTTCCGGCAGTACGAAATGATCTATTGAATATTGTGTTGAAGAATTAGATGACAAAGGTGAGACAAGCCAATTTTCTTCTTTTTCATATTGCTGTGGTGATCTGGCTAAGGTATCAGTTACATTTTCTTCAACTGCGGATTTAGTAGTATTGAATGGTGTTTCCCATTTCAAGGGCCCTTCAGCCTCATCTGATGTATTTGCTTCAAATGAAGAACTGTTTCTCGCATCAAATTCTAAACATCTGTCCTCAGCAAAATGTTGAGGCGAAGATATATTCTGAAATTCAATTTTCATTTTTTTTAATAACTGCATTACCTTCTTTCATAATAGATTTTTGCAACTTCCGTCCGGAAACTTAAATATTTCAAATTTTGCCGTTTTATCTCGCAGTTGATGTGCTCGCAAAATTTTTTTAAAGTTTATTCAAATACCCGAAACATTTTTAGTTCAATAAATCGTCATGTACTTAATCTATATGGTAAGAAAATGAGTTTTTTCGTTTATTTTTTGTTAGATGAATCTTGAAAAATTAAGATAGGTCTGTCAAATCCACAAATTCGTTCTTAATTTATTTTGGTACCGTGTGGATTTTGAGCATACGTTTAATGAGAAAAGTTATTACATATTGACTCAAGAAGATACTCGAAAATCAAGGTCATCTAACATGATCTTGAGTTTTTACGCACTTAAGAAAATCATGAAAAAAAATTTTATAATTTTTTTCAAAAAACTAAAAAAAACTTCTTTGAAATACTAAATAGAGCCATGCAAAGTTGCAAGATGTTTCATCATCTAAAAATCAAGATATTTAGAATGATTGAAAATCGCAATATTTAACACGAACTCTTATGAGAGACGACTGAAAATTGCGATTTTTAACAATAAATATATCGATATCTACGTGGTAAAACCTTTTAAAATTTGCCACGCGTAGAGGTCATATCAAAGGAGGTTTGTGAAAAATTTCAACAAAATCCTAAGACAGAAACTCCCTGATTCGATCAGAATAAATCCGGCAGCACGTTTTTCTCGGTGGGATAAGAATTTTTGACGAAAAAAAAGAGTTAGACGTGTTGCTATCCTTTTAACAGAGAATAACGTGTAATTATCATTTTTTCCAAAATATCCAGATTTCCAAGAAAAATATGAACCTATTTTGCATCTGTCTCTCTCGTACTCATAGGACTCGAACATCAACTTGAAAAAAATTTATTTAGCTTTATTTGTTCATAAAAAAACCCTTCGTTTAGACAGAAACCCACATTTATCGATTCAACGTGGAAATAACGTGGTACCGCGTTTTTCTTCAACGTTCGGCGAACTCCAGTATATGACAGATCGGAGCTATCAAAATGCCCGCTACAAATATTTGTATGTTTTGTTATGCGATGTTTGGTCGGTATTACACCTATCCATTTCTCCAATTGAACTGGATCTCTCCATGGAAATCTAAAAAAATAATGAAAAAAAAAAATTTAATATAATTCCTTATTTCATAATATTGTCAAATTCTTGAAATAAACTCTTACGAGTGAAATGTGACGTTTATGTTTGGATACCACTCAATTCCGCAATTTTCCACGCAGCACACGCGCACCATTATTTTCATTCAATGCTCAAAGTGATAGAGTTATTCACACATGTACAAATGAATATATTTTCTATTTAGAAGACGAATTCGAAGTGAAGAATAGTCTAGCGGAATTCCTCTATTCAGCCCCTAAATTCTAGTCATTGTAAATACAGAAAGTTTATAATGAAAATTTTTGAAGTGTCTGTACTAAATGTAGTTGCATTTTTTTCCAGTAGGGGGATATGTCCTTCGTGTTCGTGATCGGCTACAGTCGCGTTTCGTTGTGGTAAATTCTCTGGGACAGCAAGTTTCACTGAAGTAAATTCCTCTACTTTAAATCATAGTCAAATATACAGTGATATCATTTCATATAGATATCACCATCTACTAAGTTTTTCAGTAAGAAATGAGGAAATATATTGGAGCAAGTAATCGTCTGATTACTCTACAAGTTCTACTGGATAGACCAGGAGTTCCAATAGTCGATTGCCAATCCAATACCTAAAGTCGACCGGGTCAGCTGTAACGAAAATGAAATGAATATAAAAGAATGACAACAAGGGCATGCATTTTATGTACACGTAAAATTATTGGCACGTAAAGCTCAACATGCCAATTTAGAATGTTTATCTCAGATGGATTTGCGTATTTTATTCATTTAATGAAAATCATTGCAACTTAATAAACATTTATCTCTTTCTCCGTAGTAATTAATAATTTATTTACAAAAGTTAACGGCGAAGACGTGAATATGTATGGTTTATCGCACCCGATGTAAATACGTCGTTTATACAAACTTCAATCAATCTCGAAATTTCACTGTACACGTAGAATAAAATGAGAGCAAATAAATGGGTTCACTGGTCTGTGAAGTCGAGGAATAAAGATGTCCTCGCAATCTCAGTTTTATCAGATTTCATGATCGAAATTATATGTTTTTTTTTAATAAGAATTTTTAATTTAACTGAGAGCTACATCAGTATGAAGAAGAGAAGAAAGAACCGAGAAACCATTTCATCATTACAGCGCTAAAAGACGCATCTAGAATAATATAAATGGCGGTGTGTCGTTAGGCGAACGAACTTCGCAACATTTTTTTTAAATTCGGCTGTGTCTTCGGGACTGTTGAGAATGAGAATGATTGACGGCAGTGGTCGTACTGCCAGGAGGCTCGTCTCAAGACTTTCCGCCGAAACCACCCATGAGACTGCCTAATCCACCACCAGCTCCACCCTGTTGAAGTTGTTTCATCATATTTTGCAACCCTAACATTCCACCTGGATAACAAATGTATCAATTTAATAAAAATAACAATTTGAATGCAACCTTGATATTTAATTTATCCAACAATAAATTTACCCATTTGTTGAAGAATTCGCGGATCCATCATTTTTGCCATTTGCTGATTCAATTTGGCCATTTGAGTTGGATTGACATTTTTTATTGCGTCGCCTCCTTTGAACAAACCCTTTATACCACCCATCTTCTTGACTACAGCTGCGAATTTCATGTATTGGGATATCATGTCTTTGACTTCCGCTTCCGTTACACCCGCGCCTCGTGCCAACCTCACTACTCTTCCAGGTTGTTTACTAAATAATTTTGCGCCATCTCTGCTATCCAATTCGGCATCGTTCATGCTGTCCATTATTGTCATTAATCGTTTGAGTCGGGTCATCGATTCTTGCTCCGTTCCTTTCGACATGAAATCTTGGCTGAACCCAGGAATCATTCCCTAAAAATATACGGAAAGTACAATAAATTAATATTAATAAGCAAGGAATTCGTGGAAAATAACTGTTTACGGTTCGAGCTTACCATAATTTGCGAGAACGGTCCCATTTTCATAATATTCTGGAATTGTTCGTACATATCCCGGAGAGTAAATTGACCGTGTTTTATTTTTTCCAGTAATTCTTCATTTTCGTCAAGATTCAACTCGTTGACCTTGTCGATGAGACCTTCTATATCACCCATACCCAATAATTTGCTAATGAAAGGTTTTGTCTTGAAGGGCTCAAGGTCGTCTATGTGCTCGCCAGTACCGATAAATATGACTGGACTTTGAGTGGCTGCAACACTAATTGTATTAATCGATATTAGTATAAAATCAAATAAAATTTAAATATTGATTGCCAAAATGTCTGAGGGTGAAAATCTTTTGATCACAAAAAAGATACATACGCTGACAAAGCACCACCTCCTTTTGCATGGCCATCAAGTTTTGTGATTATGATTGAACCAACGTTGACCCTTTCTTTGAAAGCTTTAGCTTGCGCTTCGCAAGCCTGACCGATCGTTGCGTCCATCACGAATATTATGTTGTCAGGTTGCTAAACAAGATATTAACATGAGAAATCTTTTTTTATCATGACTATCCTTATTTTCGATGTACATACGTAAGTAAACTTACAATGGCGTTTGAAACTTGCAACATTTCTTCAAACAACGACTCTTCTTGTTTGTGCCTTCCACTCGTGTCGACAATTATTATTTCATATCCTTCCTTTTTGAACATGTCCACACCATCTTGAGCAATAACAACAGGATCAACTTCTGTATAACTGAAACACAAATGGAATATTTTTATAGATATATAAATAATAGCTCACTTTTTAAAATAATTCTAATATCTGGCATTTTCATATTTTATACTTATTATTCCCTGAGAATTTATTACTATGCATAGAATTATTTAATTATTTACATAACATGAATATTTATGCCTAGCCATTGAACATCTCACATTTTCTTTAAAAATCTTAACTCATTGTAATAGGGCTTATTGAAACATGAAGACTATTTTTTAATGAACCATGAAAAATGTATAATTTTATTTATATCAATTATATTGTTGTGGAAACTAAATCTGCTTCAAAATAGAACAAAAAGATTTCACAAAAGATTTTAAAAATAGTAAAACCATAAAGCAGAAAACTTCTGTATCATGTGCAAACGTCAGTATCATATCTACTTATTTCGAAAAATCTCGTTCATTTGTAACTTCATATACGAGATTGTGTTAACTTTATTGGTATTGAAAAGCATATTTATAGATAAAACGAAAATAAAAATTTCTAACAATACAATTTTTATTACCTTCCATAGAATGGTATTCTGGCTTTAGTCGCATTTTGTTTGATTTGATCGTAAGCGCCGGCACGGAAAGTATCCGCACAGACTAGACAGGCTTTCCAATTCTTTTTTAAGTAGTGATAAGCGAGTTTAGTACAAGATGTTGTTTTTCCAGAACCTTGAAGACCGACGAACATTATGATGTTGGGTTTTCCTTTTACAGGTAAAAATGGCTTGACACCAGGATCGATTAACTATAAAAAAAAATTAAACACAATGCAAATAACAACTCCAATAACTATGGCATCATCATCATCGACAAACTCACTTTGACGAGCTCTTTGAATACAGCACTCTGTATCATCCGCCTTTTATTAAGACCTCCCGCCATGTCATCAAAGTCAATGACCATTCGCACATTTTCACGAAGTTTTTTCACTAATCTTATATTGACATCAGCTTCCAGTAACGCAGCGCAGATCTCCTTCAGCATAGAATTCAAAACCTGTCGAATGAAGAGAGAAATGAGAAATCAAGTCATGACAAACGAATAAAACGTGACGACTCATTTTTTTTGTTTCGATCGAAAATAATTGTCACGAAATGGTATGAATATGAAGAAACCTATATTTTTATTCATTTGACGTATGTTCAGTGATTCAATTAGAGGGAAAGCCTTACTCCATCTGTTTACTATTTAGAATAAAAAAAATGTTATACCTCTTCATTGATGACAGTTGCATTGCTAAGGGAACGCAATGCAGACGTTATTTTACGTCCTAAATCGGCTAAGACCATCTTGAAAAATTGTCGGAGACAGATATCTCCGATATGTAAAGTTGACTTTTTCTCACTTCTTTGTTTTTCTATATATCTTTTTTTGCGAGTCTGGAATCCCTTCACGAGATTATGTATTTTTCAGGGAACTGTCTCATCCCCACTCAGCCAACGCGACACACAACGAGTACTGACGATAGCGCTCTCACTTCCGGTGTTGTCGCACCTTGGAACAAATTCAATTTCCGGTTAAAGGTAACACTTCTTTGCCGATCGAGCGGAGAGAAAAGAGAAGGTTCGACTAGCGCGACGATCGGAATATGAAGTAAGCTATGCGAATTTAATATTTTCACCCGAATGGCAAACTTCCTAAAACGAAAAATGCCGAGCAGTCGGTTAGTTCGGTAACGAAGTACATAGAGAAAAAAACATTTTTTCGCCCCTGAAAATGATTGCAATTAACCTCTAATGAGGGTAAATATACTAATATTTCAAGCTCATTGAAACCATGTTTTTCGATTTCATACACTCCGTTCGATTACTCTTTTTGTGTCACGTAACGAGATATTCGAGAAAAAAAGTCTTCATCTACATTTCTGTCAGGATTTGAGCTAAATCGTGACATCGAAAGTTCGTTCAATAATGACAGAACACTTGGATGTATATACATACGAATATATACATTAAAGCTGATCTCGTTTGTTGTTTCTTTGTTCGCTATAATCAATAATTCAGTGATTGTAATTGTAATCGCATTGAGTGACACACGAAAATATATTGTTTTTTGTGTTTTTCATAATTTTTTTTTTTTGTTTATTTTTCGAATAATCTTACGCAGCTTTGTCGACTGGTTTCCTTTCATGTGTGGTTTAAAAAACTCCGTTGTAGTATTCGAGCGACAAAGAATGCGACTGAATACTCGAAATTCGAAAGAACTGCTCTCGATTTATTTGTACCTGAAGCACTTTTTTTAAACATGCGATTGTTGCAAAGTTTATTACGTGACTACCAAATTTGTGAATAATAAAATGTTTTTCTTTCTTCTGCAATCCTTTTTGGTTGTTAAATAAACTTCATTTTTTCTATTACACTAGTTTTTACGTGTGATTTAAAGTTGTACGGATCGCATCCATACCCCCTTGTTGCGACAAACAGCTACAAATGGTCAGGAAAAGCGCAAGCGGTAAGGCCACGTACAGCCGGCTAAAATCTTGTTCGTTTTAGCTCCAGTGCTGATAAACATGTTTCTAAAAATAGAAGAAAATATTTCTTTCTGATGATGAAATTTGAGAGCTAATTGTCAAATCTTCTTTTGTGTTATAAAAAATTTAGGCGGAGCTAATTCCTTAGGAAAGGGAGAGGCTAGTATGCCGAGTAACGAAGAATGCGGCATTCGAGATGTCTGGTGCCACAATCTGGAAGAAGAATTTCGTACAATACGCCAAGTTGTTCAACAATACCAGTATATCGCCATGGATACAGAATTTCCCGGTGTTGTCGCAAGACCGATAGGTACTGATTAAATTCAAATCTTTATTAGATCATTTTTTTTCATGTATTCTCATAATTACTTTCTTTTTTTCGCACATTCAGGTGAATTCAGAACTAGCGCAGATTATCAATATCAATTGCTAAGGTGTAATGTCGATCTTCTCAGAATTATTCAACTGGGTTTAACCTTTCTTGACGAGTCAGGGAATACTCCAGGTGGTAGTTACACAACGTGGCAATTTAATTTCAAATTTAATTTACAGTAAGTTCAGTTTCTATTGTAATTTCATTCTTGGGTTGATCATACAACTAATTTTTTATGTTATGTTTTTTCATTTTACTACTCTAACATTCTGTCCTACAATGTCCTACAAATATTTTATTTTTACAGAGAAGACATGTACGCACAGGACAGTATAGATATGTTACAAAATAGTGGCATACAATTCAAGAAACATGAAGAAGAAGGCATAGATCCGTTGGACTTTGCTGAACTCTTAATGACTTCGGGAATCGTACTCGTTGATGATATCAAATGGCTCTCCTTTCATTCTGGATACGATTTTGGATATTTACTTAAGCTTCTCACAGATCAGAATTTGCCACATGAAGAGAGCGAATTTTTCGAATTATTGAGGATATATTTCCCAACGATTTATGACGTTAAAGTAAGATTATTTTTAAAACACTAATTACACTGCAGAATGGAAAGATTATAATTCTAATTTATGTTATTTCAGTATCTGATGAAATCTTGCAAAAATTTGAAAGGTGGTCTTCAAGAAGTTGCGGAACAGTTGGAAATTCAGAGAGTTGGCCCACAGCATCAAGCTGGTTCGGACGCTCTTTTGACGGGAATGGTCTTCTTTAAAATGCGTGAGGTATTTATTTATCCACATTTTGCTCTCATTATCATGTGGTATTTTTTATTCTTCATTTTTTACTTGCATTTTCAATTCACTTGAAGATTCTTGAATTCGTTTTATTTAATTTTTTAGATGTTCTTTGAGGATAATATAGATGATGCCAAATATTGTGGACACTTGTACGGCCTCGGGACATCGTTTGTCGTGAACGGTGCAGGTGGTTATCTCGACAGCAATGGGGATAATTCCTCGTCTTCATAATTTCTCGACAAGTTCATCGAATTCAAAAGGAAAACAAACAAAACCTCTTCTCTTTGCCCTATCTTTCCTGATAAGTCGCAAAAAAATAAAAATTTATTTCATCAAAAAAAAAGACAAAAAACAAACAAAAAAATCTAACAAAAAAGAAAGAATAAAATATTGCAAAAACGAGGCTTTTAATTTCTCGAGTAGATTTTTATACCATTCCCGTAATTTTCGATAAAATGAAAAAAAAAATCCAAAAATTCTTGTAACGCGTTATTAATCAATTGATTAAGGAAAATTGTAGAAAAATTAACGGGCGCACAATACTTTTTTCTTTCGAGGGACTGTCAATATCCGTTCTCAATTTTTTTAATGAGTTTAGTTCGAGAATCATTTCTCGTCTAACAATTTGTTTTCGTACAATTTGTTGATAATGTTAAAGAAACGGAAAAGCGTGAAAAAATGTAAAGCGTGGGCATGAACAACGAAACTAAGTGCAGAATTTTCTATTTCCTTATAATTTTCTATTTTTTTCATCCGTATGTGTATATACGCTGTTCCGAATAGTATTCTATAATTTGCATCTGCCAATTGTGTCGCCTGGGAAAACTTGTACTTAATTGTAAAGCAACCCGCAAGAAGGATAGAAATAAAAAAAAACTAGATACAAAAAATAAAAAATCGTTTAATAAATTTGAATAACGAACTTCAAAGTCATGGAAATAAATTCATAGTGAGTATTCTTTATTGTTTCATAGTGCATGAAAGCTTGAGTTTTTGTACTCTCAAGGGAAAAAAAGTAAAACTAATCGTGAAAATTCTTAACAGGGAAAAAGTAGGCCAAAAAGGGGGGCCCTTTGATGTGTATTCTCTCAACACGTCGTGACTCCTCATCCCAGGAACGTACAGAGATATGAGGAAGATAAGCGGTCTCTCTCTCGTTATCGTAGGATAGCGGACGATGATATCAGCGTACTACCCATTATCGTATCTTTTATTTTTTCACACCTGAAAAGCATCGGTGAAGAGTCAGTCGTCTCCTAAATTCTTTTGAGGCTGGGCGAAAGCAATCCTTTACGTTTTTTTCTTCCTGCTTTTCCCTAGTGTGGCTGAAAATGGGACGAAAAAAATTGGGGATTTCTTTTCAATTGGGTTTCATTGTGCTCACGACATTTTTCGTTCTATGTGCGAATGGACAAAACGAGGAGGAAAGTTTTAACAGTGCCTTCGGTCTTAGTGAATCAAATGAAAATGTGGAATCCACCAATGAAGGAGAACCTCTTGTTCCACCTGAAGAGACCAAGGATTTGAAAGAGTCCTCAGAATTATCAGAACTCGATGAACCTGGTGAGAATACCACGGACACGGATGACGAACCTGAAGACCCCGATGAAAATGTTGACGAGGTTGAAATAACGAGCAAACGCGAATCTTCTTCGACGATTCCAAGTCAGGATGTGGCTAATGAAGAAATCAAGCCCGCGGATGACCCAATCGGCATCTCTTCACGTATGGGTGGTGAAAGGAGCGAGAAATACGTGAGCTACGGTGAGTAATTTTTCTTATCAATGGGCGTGACCCATCAAGATTTGTTCTTTTATTTTTAATCACTACTTGCAATTTAATGCAATTTTCAATTTTTCCTCCTAAATTGATTTTCTAAAATCACTTATTAGTTTCACTTATAGGAAAAAAATAATCGGGAATTATCTTACGCTGAAAAAAATTTCTATTTAAAATGGCGTGGAACAATCTTTATCTAGAGATAAAAATAACATTTTGTTTGATTTTATCGAATCATAATTTTCTCTCGCGAGAGGAAGAAATTTGAATGAAATTATATCAGGCGTTATCTCCATCTAAACGGCAATCAATTAGTGGAAGTGAAAAATTTGATGATAAAACAATTTAACATGTTGACAATTATCCCGAAGTACAACTCCTTTCTCACAAAACTTGCGTAAAATTTCTATTGGTTTCTTCATCGAGAGAAGCAAGTACCTTAAAATAATCAATGCTCTTAAATAAACAATTTCTTTTTTTATTTGTTCTGCGTCAACCTTTTGATTGTGTTGGATCTTATCACTTCTTATCAGTTATTCTCACTTGCCTCACTATACTAGCAGGTATGAATCGGTGCTCGTGACTCATCCACAACCTATTTCCGAGTAAACGGTACTATTCATGTTCCATTGAACAATTATGTAAAATTTATAGTACCACAGAGAAAAATGAAGAAATCACACGCAAGAATGCATGATGAGAATCTGAAAAGAGATAAATTTTAATTTTTATCTGTTTTGCATAAATTAGAATTAAAAACATTTAATGAAAATATAATATTTACATTTGAATAATTTATTATTTTAAATTCAAGTATTTAATTTGTAGTTAATAGTAAAATGTTTAAGTCTAATGAGATATTTTTTTTTAGATTCAGAGGACCCGGAAGCAAATCGTTATGCACCTTCATCTGCAGATTCTGTACGCGATTATGTTATAACTCCCGAAAGATTAGCTAAGATACGATCGCAATTTATGTACTGGTATTTCGATCTGGGCGGCGATAATGGGAAAGGTGATCTTCAGACCGATGTCCACTCATCCACATCGCAAATCCACAAGAATTTCAATTTTCAACTTCCGTTTTACGGATTCAGGTTTAATTACACAAGAGTGAGTTTTCTCAAATAAGTCTCCTTCGTAGTTCTAAAAAGTGGGAGAAATTCTCACGACATTTTTATAATATTGTTCATGTTCCATTACAATTATTTCTCAGTGGAATATATTATGATTTTTTTTCAGTTATCAATGAACGGTTTTTTGGAATTCAGCGATCCCCCGGAACATTATACTTATCCAGTTGTATTTCCAATCAAAGATTGGCCGGAGAAAAACGATCCCGCTTTCATTGGAATATTTTACAGCAAGTGCCGTATTGGATCTCTGAGACCTACAGATAATGATCAAAGACGTCCTGGTGTTTATTACAGGTCAGAAAATTCGTCTTCATTGAGTCCCCTGATCTCTTTTTCCACTAGAAATTGCAATTTTTGAGTTGTATTTGTATCCTCATTCCTTTTTTTTTTATTAAATTCACTCGGAAAATAAAATAATTATATAAAGTTGTAAGGTTTACAGGGTAGTAGAATAATGCAAAATACATTGTCGAAAGCAATAAAACATAAATATATCTCAATTTTTTTTAGAAATATATTTTTATTGATAGCTCAAAATATTCGCTTTGAAGATTGTTTTTTGTAGCTACAATAGTTTCCGAGGTATCCAAGAAATAAATTTGAAAAATAGAAAAAACAGCGAAATTCTAAGTTTTGAACAATTTTTGAAATTTTTTTTTTTATTTCTCTCCCTTGGTAGAACTTTGTTTTATGATGAAAGAAAACTTCCCACCAAATTTCATCCAAATCGGAAAGGTTCGATTCCACGATTCCAAACATTTGTCGAATTGATATGGAATTACAAAAACAAAAAAGTTTAAATAGTTAATGGTAAAAAAAGTTTCTTTGACCATTCGCTACTCTTATTCTAGCTTCATCTATTTTTCTGTGCAGGCAAGAAAGAGACTTGCAGAAAAGAACCGACCAATTTGGAGTTGAAGTTCGCGAAAGAGTCAAATGGGATATCCGCGAGGGCGTTGTCGGCTCGGAATCGTTTGATCCGAAACATGCTGTAATCGTAACCTGGAAAAACATGTCTTTTGCTGGTGGAATTGGCAATTCTTTGTATAAAACGAACACCTTCCAATTAATTCTTGCCACGGACGAGGTATTCACTTATGCCATTTTCAACTATCTTGACTTACAATGGACCACGCATACGGAAGCGGATGGAGATACGTCTGGTGGAGAAGGTGGAACTCCAGCGTTTGTGAGTTCAATTATTCTTTTTTTTCCATTAACCTATTATATCAGAAAATAAAAGATCAAAAAATAATTTTATTTCGGTCAAATTTTATTATTTTCTCTATTTTTCATTATAAAAACCCGCATGGTTGAAAAAATTGATATTAACTACTTATTTGAATCAGGTCGGCTTCAATGCTGGTAATGGGACTCAGGCCTACGAATATAAACCGTATTCTCAAAGACTGACGATTCGAGATTTGCCGAGCAGAGGATGGGCGAATGGTCATCCAGGACGTCACATATTCCGAATTGACGAAAAAATAATGCTTGGAACGTGTAACAAAGATATCGGTAAGTCTAATAAAAAATGCACCACTTTTCTAACAAGTAAAATTTCTATAATTTTTGTTTATACTTATTTGAATAGCTGGTGCGACCTTGCCGTTGGTTTTTGCTCCTGAGAGTGGGAACATGTTGGGAGGAACTGTGGTGAACATAACGGGTCCTTGCTTTGAACCGCACGACAAAGTGCGATGCAGGTTCGATACCGAAGAAGTCTCTGGCACCGTGATCGACAGGAATCGTGCTATTTGCATTCAACCTTTTGTTAAAGCTGAAGGATATATAAGATTTGCGATCGCGATCGGAAGCGGAAAATACGACTGGAAAGGCAAATTTTTCATTGGTAAATATTATATTTCAGCTTCAAACATTTACTATTTTTATAATAAATTAAAATACAAAAAATCACACACTGTGGAAATGACAATCATTTTGTGATTCGATTCAATTTCAAACTTTTATTATTTCTCGAAAAAAATTTAAATTGCTCGAAATACTCATTTCACTAAGGTAAAACTAAATTTTTCGATAGAAACGCCGGCCACAGCTACGGAAAAAATATTTTTCTCCTCCAGAGCTGTTCACGAACGCGATCCGCGTGAAATAAAAATCACGTGGGATGCCTACAATTTGACAGCAAATCTGCAAGCATCGGTTCAAATATCACTTTACGGATACAGAGAAACAACTATTAGACCGGAATTGGTGTTCATTCAACTTTTAGAGGTAAAAGTCGTCAAGATCAGAAATCGTCTTTACACAAAAAATTCCAGAAATGAAGACAATAAAATTTCTCATTTCTAATCCTTCACTTTTGTAAGAAAAATAGACGTGGATTGTAAACTGTTACCAGTAGCACTATAATATTTTTTCGCGAATAAAATTAAAAATGCTAATTTTAGGCAGGTAAAGTGAACGACGGACAATATACGATCGTGCCAGCGACTTATAGAAACATCGAAAATTTTGATATCAGAGACATACATTTTGGATTTATTAACATCAGTTTGGTGAATCCGTCGGATTATTCTGGACTTGATATTACACCGTAAGTTGATTATAAAAGGTTTTGACGATTCTTAGCAATAAACCTGAAGATTTAATTGAATGCAAAAACTAAATATGTTCGGAAAGTGAAAGGATCGAAAAAATTTAATTACAGTTAATGGTCATTTGTTTTTCAGAGTACTATGGAGCAGACCAATTCCTCTTGGTTGGTACTTCGGACCTCAGTGGGAAAGAAAGTATGGATCGAGATGGCCAAGCAAACTCTGCGACAGATGGATTAAAAACGACAGATATCTCAAAAATTTCGCCGCCGAGGTTTCTCTGTGTCCATGCACATTGGAACACGCACTGAACGACAAAGGACGATTTCTTCCCGATTTCGATTGCGACAAGGATTCAAATCCAGACTGTTATTACAACAGAGGAGCTATTCACTGTGTCAAAACCGGAGCTCCTAAGTACTATATTTTTATTGCTTTTTTAATTGAACAATTAAAACATTTTCTTTTCGACAATTTATAAATTTTTTTTTATAATTGTTTCCTCTTTGAAAGTATAAAAATGTTCGTTTTGTGTCTAATGTTATTCATGCGAACAATTTTTCAGTCTGGAAGGTTCAGAGCAACAATGCTGTTATGATAAAAATGGATATCTGATGTTGACGTACGATCAGCAATGGGGCTCGAAGCCTCACAGATCGCACAACCTCGGTTTCTTGCCCTGGAACGAGGCCAACAAAGTACCAAGTTTGTCACACTGGTATCATGATATGGTTCCAATGTACTTGTGTTGTCTCTGGCAAGAAGAACAAGCAGTTGGCTGCGAGACATTTAGATTCGAGAGAAGACCTTCCCAAGATTGCATCGCTTATCAGGCGCCAGCTATAGCCACTTTATTCGGTGATCCACACGTCGTCACGTTCGATGGTTTGGAGTATACCTTCAATGGAAAGGGTGAATTCGTTCTTGTAAGAGTGGACTACGCCAAGGACAAGCTTGATATTCAGGGACGCTTTGAACAAATGCCCAATAATTATTACGGCGAAGTTCGCGCTACTCAGTTGACTTCTGTAGCTGGTATATATTTATTATTTTATTAATCGCAAGCTATTTATTTTTTCGCTTCTTTACGATCAAGTAGAATTTAAAGTGCCTCTGAAAAAATGACAATGGTCAGAATTTCTCAATACTTCGAAAAACTCTTCTTGAAAATATAATAAAATCATCCATTTCTCACTCATTTGATCAAACAAAAAATTTTGTTTGCAATTTTGATTTCATTTTATGATTTTTCGATACTATACACTTTATATGAACATTCATTTTATTTTTCGCTTCTATCTCACACTTTAAAAAAGAAAATAAAGTATGAATAGGCAATGACATTAACAAGATGGCATGTACAATTATGTGACTTTGTCTATTTCTTTAAAGCTCGAGGAAATAATTCGGCAACTATAGAAGTGAGACTCCGACCACGATGGGCTCAATGGCGCTATCGCCTCGACGTATTTGCCGACAAACAGCGAATTTATTTCGACAGACCTTCTCTGAAGTTTCAACATTTCCCTGGTGTCTTAGTTTACACACCGACGTACATCCTCAACCAAAGCGAAGTCGTAATCATGTTCGATACCGGAGTCGGAGTAGAAGTCGTTGAGAATGAAGGTTTCATGTCAGTCAGAACATATCTTCCATGGACCTACATGGTAAGCCCGATTTTACTTTTATTTTCTGTCTTAAAAAGAATTATAGCGTAAATTTTTCTTTCGTTTACTAATTTGTCCTTTTGTTATTACGATAAAAGAAAAGAATTTAATATTCCATTGCTCATGCAATTTCTTCATCATAATATAATTTTTAATGATTTTAATCCCAGAATAAAACGAGAGGACTGATGGGCAACTGGAGCAACGACATAAATGATGATTTTACAAATCCGGATGGCACCATCGCTGCGGTGGGAAATTTGAACAATTTTAAAAGAACTCACGAAGATTTCGCGATAAACTGGCTGCTTGAGGATAATGAAGACAAGATGAAGGGAGGAGCCTTGTTTACGAGGGAGTTTGGAAGGACGGCGAGTTATTTTTTGAACAAGACATTTGTACCCGAGTATCAGAGGAGATCTGACGATATTATACCAGCTAATCGGTATGGATTGTCATCATAAAATATGACGTACTGAATTTCAATTAATTCTTTCGATATTTATAATTTTTCTAATTGCAGAAGCAAAACAGATGGACAACGTGCAAAAGATCTGTGCGGCGAGAACTATCAGTGTCGATATGATTACGCTTTGACTCTCAACCGCGACTTGGCCCATTTCACGAAGAATTATTACGATACGTATACGCAGATAAAAGCTACAAATTCGAAACGAAGTGATTATTTGGATATTTTTTCTCGATTGTAATAGATGAAAACTTTGGACCAGAATTAATAAGATTAACTTTTATTTCGTGCAGCAATATCTTGTGGAGTCCTCGAAACTCCACGATTCGGGCGCAAGAGCAATTTCCTCTTCGTCCCTGGCACAAAGGTAACTTTCGAATGCAATCAAGATTTCATTTTGATCGGTGATCAGAGACGAATCTGTACACCGGAAGGACGATGGAGTATTCCGGAGTACGGTTACACAGAGTGCCTCCGTGAGTACAAAAAAAAATTATTTTCCCTTTTTTCAATATTATCCTTATCTTTACACAAGAACTTATTTATTTATCGCTTGTCACATGAAGAAATATTATTTGATATTCAACATTCGAATGGAATCGCAGGAATTTTTGAAGAACGAGAAAGATAAATTATTTTTTCTTTTTTTTTTGACATAATTCTCATTTCTATGTAAATTTTCAAGAACTTACTTATCGCTCGCCATATGAACAAATAATGTTTGAAAATTACCATTTGAATGGTGTTACGTAAATACTTGAGGAATGAAAAAAATGAGAATAAAAATCTTTCTGTTAAAAAAACTGCAGGTCAAGTCGAGTATTCTCAGCGTACAGCTTGGACAACGATGGGTATCATATGTGCTGTATTATTGCCGGCTATATTTCTCGTAGCGTTTGTTTTTATTTGCCTTCGAAAGAATAATAACAGTAAAAAGCCGGATGGTTCGACGAGTACTTGGCGTTTCTCAGGACGTTTCTCGGAACGTGGTCCGGGTTATGATAACGATTCAGGACTTTCGCGTCAAGCGACGCCTTTAAAATCTTACGACAGAACTATATCGCCCGTTAGCGATTCTAGTACGACAACGAGCGGTGGCGGAGGCACGAGGAAACGTCGCACTTACGACGGTGTTTATCGTACGCATGAGCCACTTCCTGATCGTCCGAACAGCGTTTTCGAGGAAAAAGATTGGGACTTGACATTAAAAGAACCCAACTCGCCAAATGGCTCTGACACGAATACCACAGATTCATTAAAAAAAACTGGAAGCATCAGCAAAGAGAGCGATGTCTAGATACGCCAATCACCACCGTCTCATTTTCACTTTTCATCGGATTATGCAGTACCTCGACTCTATTTTCATTCCTACCTTTTTTTTACGCGATCTCGTATAATAAATAAACAATATACACTCTACATACATTGACATTAATTAATAATATCACTAATCAACTATTATTAGCTATTACAAGAACATAAACTACAGTATTTTGTGTGGAATAGAAATTCGTGTTTTTACGTTGATATAATCTTCTCATAAAGCATTTTGTACTATATTCACTACTCCGTGAATTGTAAAGAAAACTTGTAACGAGTTATTTGTAATAAAGGTTGACTGCCTAATTAATGTTTTTTTCTTAACGCAGATAGAAATTTCTATTCCACATGAAATTTTGTAGAATGAATTTTCAAACGTTGATTTGAACTGCAGTGACGAGCGATAATTAATTAATCATGGTGGAGTCGAAATTTCCATCTGTTTCCCTTGTAATCCACACATTTTTTATTTTTTAAAAAAAGGTCAACAAGAGTACAGCTCGCGTCAAGCCGGTATAACTTCTGGAATCGTTTTGGGATGCCTCATTCCTCTGCTGATGCTCATAATCTGCATTGCAGTTAGGGCACTTCGAAGTCGAAAGGAAGAAAGAGAGCAGGAGGAAGCTGAAATGAGGTGAGCTTCATCAGAAGTGGTTAGATTTAGTCAACAAAATTTAATAAATTCCACCATAAAAATCGTGTCATAAGTATTAAGGAGGAATTGTACCCATTTTTAAAATGGTAAGAAAAAGTTAAAATTTTGTAGACGTGTTTAAAAACGACTAAAAAATCCTTCTGCCAAATTTGAGAATGATTCACTTAATGGTTTTAAAGTTATGAACTTTCAAACTTCATAAAATTTAACATTGCGTCTTATGGAAAATTCGTATAAATGTTCTAAACATAAACAAAAAAAGGTACCATCTCCGTAAAATTTTGTTTATATGTTTCATATGAGTGTTCAATGCT
>JAPYYX010001651.1:0-27172 GCA_030522605.1 Cremastinae sp. B BG-2022a
GCCTCTTTCAATAGATACTAAAATACAAAAAATTATGGAGAAAATCGGAGATGCAAAAGCTAGATGGTGTCTGAAATGGGGTGGAATGCCTCATATACATTGTTACTTATTTATTATTTATTTCATATGTAAAAAATTATTCGAATGTAACACATTAAAAGATGCTTGTTTATTTTTTTTTAAATGAAACTTCTAGTATTTCGGAGTCACCTCGTACGTTTACGTTAATTTTTATGGGACCGCTACTGGGGAAATAATTGCCGGCTACTGCGACACCAAGTGTCGAAGAAAAGCATAGAAATTTTTTCAAAGAGTGTAAAATTACAATGAGAGAGATGGAGCAGGATTATGATCTTTAAAGTCTCGAAGAAACGCATAGGAATTTTTTGGAAGAGTGTAAAATTACAAGAAGAGAGATGGAGCAGGATTATGGTCGTTTAAAGTCATATATGCTTGATCCTCTTTTTATCTCTCTCTTCCTTTCGTATAATTAAGTATCGACGTCGATACTCATCGTCTCTCTTCCTAGCATTCTTCCTCTGTTCTTTCATAAAACTGAAATAATTGATGTACATACTTCTCATAAAAATGAGTTTTTCGTTTTAAATGCCATGGTGGTATTTTTTAAAACGTAAAAAAATGGATTTTCACTTTATAAATACAACAATTTGTTATTTTGATTTTCACCTATCCCTCACTGAAAGTTTCACCTCTGGAGCATGCGGTTGTCACACACTAATTTTTTTTTTTATAATTTATTGCTCGATGCCACATAAAATAATACAACGTTCGAATAACAGGATTGTAAGGAACAAGTGTAAGATTTTTATTTTATTCTTTGTTCATTGAATTTGTTACGTTAGAGCTTTGTTTGAAAAATTGTTACGCAGGGTGCAAGTCCCTTATCGCATTCTCATTCCTTTTTTTTTGTATAATTTATTTTTTACTTATTTATTTTAGTTATTTTTTCTTTCTTTCAATAATCGAATGAGAATGCGATAAGGGTAAAATTTACAAAATGTAAATCTTTACAAAGTTTGAAAGATTTACAAAATGTAAATGAGACTGCCAACTTGCGATATTCTTTTTTATTGTTTTCGAAAATTCTAAAACGGACTATGACGCGAAGGGTCGCGAGATTAGTTTCGATGCTGGAAGTTTTGTACATAGATATTGTATTTATTGTGTACTTTACACTAACCGATAGATAGATTATGATATAATTATTGTTACGCGTGTGCGAGTACGATAAGAGTCGACAGTAATAAAGGAACGTGTAAGCTCAAAAATAAAGTACTGCGTTAATTAAAACTCTTCTTAATTGTGTTATAACTTTATTGATCTCCCATTCGTCTCTTAAAAATCATTAAATTTAGAAGAATTGTTCGAATTTAATAATTTACTAATTTTCATTCAAGTACAACGTTTTTATTCTTATACTTGGGCAAACACCCTCAGTCAATTTTCATTTTTTTTTTCATCTTATTATTAGACATGTATTTAAAAAAGATTTTACCAATGGCTCCCTCATATTTAAATAAATACAGTGCAAAATGGTTCTATACTATTCAGCCCCACTGATCTTCAGACCGGCCAAATTTGTAGGTCAGCGATCCAAGGAATATGAAAACGTTTTGGAGGAAAAGTCCAACGCCTGGCCAGTGATGCTTCGTATCTGAAGTACAGAATAAAAATCACAGACTTAAAAAACTTTTTCTTCAAAAATTATGCTTAAAAAATTGAGTAAAATTTAAAAAAAATTGAGTAAAATTAAAAAAAAATTGAGTAAAATTTTAAAAATTGAATAAAATTTAAAAAAATTGAGTAAAATTAAAAAAATATTTCAAACAAAAAATTGAAGAGTTACAAATTATTAAAGGATTTTACTTCCAATTCATAATATATTCCAGTGTCAAAACATTTCGAAGCAAAAATTTGAAACAAAACAATAATTAAATAATTTTTTTAAATCGATAAAATTTGACTCACCGGCGGTGACAAAGTCTGCGAACAAAATCCAGCAGGCTGCGATAACTGCAGCGAATCCCATGACAAATCCTGCGAACAGCCAGCCTCTGGCGCCTCTTGCTCCGAGGCAACCTCCGCTGTAAGCGTCATCCCTGATCTGTGCATTCGTCACAGAATTGACCCTGCGACAATAAATAACAAATGTTCGCTTATCAATAATCGATGAATCTAGTTTACATTATTGACGACGATAGTAAAATTATTTCGAAATTTTTCAAGATTACATGATAAGAGATATTGTGCCAAAAACACCGCACAGGTGATAGCCATTGGACATTTCAACGGGATATTTGGCCTGGGCGTCAATGATGAACCACCAGCCTGAGAAAAACTGAAAAAAAAGTATTTTATTGGATTTTTTCGAATAATTTCGAATATTAATCCGAAATCGTTGAAAAATAAATAAAATATTTTACCAAAGTTCCAGCCAGCATCGACATCAACGCATTTCTCTTCTCTCCACCCTCGAACCAAATGCACGAGGGTATTTGAATATTTTCGAAACACGATGTCATTTTCGAGACTTCGCTGATCACAAGGATTGAGGATTTTTATAAACAAAAGTCCAACGAGGATTGTCGCCCTGTCGTAGATGCGAAATTTTGAGTTTATGTACTGTCAGATGACAGACAGGGATAATGACATCATAATAGGGAGTTTAATTTTGATCGTTGGAGCGATCGTCGCGCCCTCTTCAATCGCATCTAGGGAATTTATTCAAGAGCGCGAAAGTTACGATTTATTTTTACTGGACTGTAAATTAATTGACATTAATTTTAACAACGAAATTCTGAATATTAATCAATGCAGATACATTTCTAATTTTAATGTAAAATTTTATTATATTTTTGACTCGAAAAAAAAATGTTTTTATTTATGAAAGATTTGATTTTGTTGCCAATTGCTGCGGCAGTTGGCAACAATGTTCACTTTTGAGCGATAGACGCGACCTCTGCACTTTCATCTGCGAAACTTTTCAAAAAACGCGGGAATCGAGTTAAAGTTTATAAAAAACGGCAAACATGTAATTGAATTGAAGCATAAATTATTTTGATGAAACGTAACGAAATTAATAATAAAAAACAATGGAATTTTATATTACACAATTTATAATTTTAAAAAATCGTATTTACTCATTTTTTTAATTATTTCGTTTTTATATCTTATAAGCTTTTTTTAAAATAATTGTCAATAGTTAACAAATCTATAATGAATAGTAATTTAATTTGAAATTTCTAAATCATTATCTTTTTTCGACTGGATAGAAAAATTTAATTTCGAGAAATATTGGTTTCCTTTTCGATCTCATCGTGATAAGCACAAAAGCAAGAAAAGTCGCACGCATCAGGAAGAAGGTCACGCATCTTCCGTGTGTGCATATGTTCTCGAGGTCGAATTTTTCCCCTCTCTTCTTCCTTTTGTTGATTACGATACGGTGAACGTCGAAACTACGCGAGAAATTCAACAATTTATTAGTGAGAATATTATACGTGTGAGTTTAACAAAAATATAGAAAAAATATATATATGTAGATACACATAATATATAAAGGTACAATTTCATATACAAAATGTTTGCCAGTGCGAGAACGCGAGGAGCGCTTTTACCGCGCGCAGAGATCCGTCCAAGCGACACACACACGCATTTACGACACGCAGGCGCTTTGGCAACAATACGGAAATCTATATACATATATATAAACTAAAAGGAATTTCAGCCATTGGGAAATATTCACTGCTTTGGCTGATCAATTTCACGTTTTCAACTGACATCGACGAAAAAGCGAGCGAAAAACCACAAAAATGGTAATTCAATTGATCTCGATCGAAGCTCCTCGAGTCTCTTTTAATTCATGAAAATAAGTTTTCGTCTCGTTGTGCCTCTCAACGTCATTACGAACGCGAAATAGAAATTCTCGATGAGATTTTGTTTTCGTCGTGTGTTCGACAGTGAAACGACTAATTCTGTTTTATTGTTTTTTTCTTTTGTTTTGGATAATTCGCGATTGCTTTTGATTTTACCTCCGTTTTTTTTATTTTTGACGTTTGATGAGAAATTCGAAATTCCAGTCGACGCGGATGAGATCAGAAGGCTGGGAAAGAGATTCAGGAAGCTCGACCTGGACAACAGCGGGGCGCTCAGTATCGACGAGTTCATGTCCCTGCCCGAGCTCCAACAAAATCCACTGGTCCAACGGGTAATAGATATTTTTGATGCTGATGGCAACGGGGAGGTAGACTTCAAGGAATTCATTCAGGGTGTCTCGCAGTTCAGTGTGAAGGTAAAAAACGATTAAGGGCAGCTGTAAACAAAGAGCGCAAGATATATTCCAATTAATTTGATAGTCTTCTGCCCAGGGGGACAAGGAGAGCAAATTGAGATTTGCTTTTAGAATTTATGATATGGATAACGATGGTTTCATTAGCAATGGTGAACTTTTCCAAGTACTCAAGATGATGGTAGGAAACAATCTAAAAGACACCCAGTTGCAACAAATCGTCGACAAGACGATACTATTCGCGGACAAGGATCAGGATGGAAAAATAATTGTTCTGTGAGTAAATTACTTATTTATTAATGCTTTATCGAAATTCAAAAACAACTGGGACCAGTAGAAGTTACAATGCAAATTTCCCATTCAAAATATAAAACTTTCCAAAAAAAAGAGTCAAACAATTTTTATATTTTTATGAATACAGCTGTAGACTCGTGGATATGAACAAAAACTCATTATTCAATTACTTAAAATCGTAAAATGATAAAATTTCAGAAAATTCTGACGTTTTTTTTTCTAAACGCCTCAAAATTTAAGTGATCCATTAACAGATTGTAATAAACATCTAAATATTCCTCAGGTCGTCGGTAACACGGATATTCACAAGAAGATGGTCGTCGACGTGTAATTAAGGATGTGTATCACGTCAAATCCGCAGTACATCTATTTGATTTTTCAACTTGATTCTGACGTCGAAATTTTAAAGGGACATTATCATTATCCATAATTAAAATTCATACGTAAATTGAAATTTAGTAGAGATTTGACTCTTTGTTACCGAGTTTAACATGGAGGACATATAATGTTTGATAGGGATATCCGGAATGCTATACTGGCACGTGAAAGTTAAACACAAATATTTCCACTACCAAATCGGGAACGATATATTTTTTCTTCACACAATGTCAAGCAAAAATATATAAAATTTCATAAAAATAAGTTTTTCGGCCTCGCGTAAATTGCCAAAAATTAATTATTTAACTATAAAGCGTGATTTCATCGATTTCCGGTACGAATAACACGCCGTTTGATCCAGTACTAAATCTTAAATATCTCCAAGGCTGGAAACAAGTTTTTTTGTTCTAATCGATGCAGAATAACTTTGTATAGTAGAATTCAAAATCAGCGAAACGTATGTGAATCGACATAATGGATCCTCAATCAAAGTCTACGAGCGCGTAAAAAAACCAGAGAGCATCAGGATCAAGATAAATTTAAATACAAAGATCTGCTTAGATATAAATAAATTTAAAAGATCTCGAGAAACGCGTGAGAGATAAATGAACAAACAAAATGAAAAAACATGAAAAAATTTAAATCAATGTTTGTGGTCGCCACTGTTTAAAATTACAGCACAAAAAATGTTTCTCTGATCGTGTTAATCTTCGTAGTACGAGTAATTAATCTAAATATCGCCTCTTTTATCAGCTTTATTTCATTTTAAGAATAAAACTATCCAGTAAATCGTCATTATCCTCTAATAATAATCGCGAACGTCGTTGAACGACCTTTATCCTGATTCTCTCTATTTTTTCTCACACTCGCAGACTTTGATGAATTAATGAAATTTGAGGAAAAAAGGCGGAAAGTGGCTTCACAAATTTCCACAATTTCTCTCTATTTCTCTCTATCTCTTTATACACATCGTTGCTTATTTATTATTTATTTAATACGAAAATATCCGAATGTAACATAGCAAAAGGTACTTGTTTCTTTTATTTTATTTTTTTTATAGTTTATTGCTCCACATAAATATTATAACAAATAACAGGATTGTAAAGAACAAGTGCCTGTAAGAGATTTATATTATGTTCTCGTTTCACCGAATTTGTTACTTTATGTCAGCCTCGTTTAAAAAATTGTTACGCAGGGTGCGAGACCCTTGTCGCATTCTCACTCGATTATTGAAAGAAAGGATGAGAAAAATGTTCGTTGAAAGTAAAGAGAACGCAGAAAAAAAGACGAATGGTCGGGGGAAGTTCGAGAAGAATAATTAATTGTGCAATTCGTCCTCCAAATCTATTCTCAGATTATAATTATCACGATTATGTGATTTTCCCTTTTAACACGTAATACCACGTAAGGCCTTGTACTTCTTCTGTTCTCGATGTTCCAAATCTATTTCTTCAAGTGCAAGTTTGTAAATCTTATGGCTGTACTAAACTAAGAAAAAGACCTCCATTATAGATTAATTAATTAATTAATTAATTAATATCGTACTAGGAATTTAATCGTTTCGCACGAGAGCGTGTTCACTCTTTACTTTTATTTTTAAATCCTGTGAAAAATCGAGGAATGTCATTGTGAATGGAACCTCGAAGGTGCGTGTGTGTGTGCGTGTTTTCATTTTTTATTTCTCTCTATCTGAAAAATTATACACTGAATAAGCATCGTCAGATGTCATTGCGCATACGAAAGTGTCACAGATATTTCCACAATTGTCAAATTTTATCGTAAAATATTTTTAATCTAATAATCTGATGGAGAAAACGAGCCACGAAATTTACAATTCGCGATTTATAATTTTTATTCATTTTTTTATAAGTCCAAAGTCCAACGATGAGAATTGCTATGGACGAATATTCGAATCCACTCTCGCATTATCGAAAAGCAAAAGACTGAAATATTGAAAAAAAACTCCGCGACTTTCGCATGCGTGATTATATCCGTTGCAAACTGCTCTCGTCGTGTGTTATTTGAATTATTATATTAATATAAAACAGTCGAATGAATATAAAAAAAAATATATATATATATATTATACATATACATAAAATTTACATATATAGCCTTACTCTACTATTATTACTGTTTCTATATTAACACGTTATAACGATTTTATCAATTGTCTAATCAAAGTTCAAACGGAAGAAAAGAAAATGTGAAATATATGAACTTGGATCTCTGCAACGAGTCGCTAATATTTTTTATCTTATAATTATGGATATATTTTGTATTTTAAATACCAAATCATTGTGGCACCTTGTTCCTGAATCTGTTTAAAATTTTTTTTCGTTTTAGGAGACGTTTTTTTGGAATTGGATAATTTACTGGATTACGAAAAAAATATTTTATCTACAAGTGAAATTTATGCATTGACTTGAGAAATTCAAGCTAAGATTTTAATTATAGTTTTTTATGTATAATCGATAAGTTTTGAGCTTTAAACAATTTTATCTGGATTTTTTATTTTTTATTCATTATGAACTTCTCATTTAGAGATTGAAAAATAATAGCAATCCTCCCAATGCTTTGACTAATATTTTTAAAAAATTCCAATCTCCTGTAACGCAGCTTCAAAATTAAAATATTCATTTCAGAATAATTTTAAAAAATTGATTTACAGATTGTAAATTTTCTACGGAATTCATGGTGATTTTCATATTTTTTAATGATTATGAAATTCTCGTTTGGAAAATGAAAAATAATAGAAATCCTCCAAATGCTTTGACTAATATTTTTTAAAAAATTCCAATTTCCTGTAATGCAGCTTTAAAATCAAAATATTCACACATTCGAGAATAATTTTTAAAAATTGATTTACAGATTGTAAATTTTCTACAGTTGCCTCGTCGTGATTTTCATATTTTTTAATGATTACGAAATTCTCATTTAGAAAATGAAAAATAATAGAAATCCTCCAAATGCTTTGACTAATAAAAAAATTCCAATTTCCTGTGATGCAGCTTCAAAATTAAAATATTCATTTCAGAATAATTTTAAAAAATTCATTTACAGATTGTAAATTTTCTACGGACGATTCGTCGTGATTTTCATCTCATCAAAATCATCGAATGGCCATCGATTTGAGCTGATGTCGGATAATCTTTCCAGACGGATTTCTCGGTATGGAGTCGATGAATTTCACCCCACCATCGAGTTTTTTGTACGGTGCGACCTGAAAATGATTTTTAATGAGAATTCTATCCCACTGTAAGGCAAAAGAAAAATGAATAACGGATTCATTTACTTTTGGAGCGATGTAATTTTGAATTTCATCAATCGTCAAGCTCGTTTGGGGTCCCTTGACTATAAAAGCCATCGGCAATTCCCCGGCTCTGTCATCAGGTTTTCCAACGACCGCACAATCCAAGACGCCGGGGATACCCATCAAAATCGACTCCAATTCAGTAGGCGATACCTGAAAAAAATTAAATCAAAATTTATTTCATTCAATTATATTTGAATTTTTAACGAATTTTCGATTAAATCTTCTTCTATTCTCATTTTTTCAAATTTATTAATTGTATCCATATTTTATAATATTATTTTTTGTTTTCTACTTCGTTTTACATAATTATACCGCGATGTATAAAATGCAATTTTCTTTCATCACGTTGGCACGCCTGCCCGCGAGCGTCCGCCATATTGATTTTTAGTTTCGTCCCCATGCCGCGCTTGCACCAACGGCGCTGACCATTTATAGCCCGTTAGGCGGCCCTGATTTTCCGCGGAACATCACGCGCGTGTGTACTGCGTGTGTTTTCATTTTAGATTTAGGTTCCGTCAGTCCGTCGCGTCGAAAAGCGAATCGCACACCTCGCGCTCGGCATTACCAAACAAAACCACGAAACACCGAGCGATCCACCGACAACAAAACAATCCCTGCTCTCAATAAAAATCACTGATTACGAAAACAGTCCGAGAAAAAGAGTAATTTGATTTGGCGGGCGGTATACGGCGAGAGACAGAGACAGAGCTCCGAAGCCGCGACAACAGATTCGCGAGGAACGACACGTACCCCGAGGACGACGGACCTCGTTTATTTATAAAAAATCATCTCAAAAACCCTCGAAAACGAAACTTCCACCTCGCAGATCCTGAACACACCGCGAGACGAAACAAAACGAGAGTTTCGATCGAATTTGATAATATTTACTCGAGAGAAAGTCGATCGAGCATCGAGGACGAGGAAGATGGAAAATCCCGAGGAAGTGCTCCAGGCACTGGATGAGTTTCAGAAGATGCGTCCCGCCGAGATTCCTCGCGAGCTCGAGGAATATCTCTCCTGGGTCGCGAAAACCGGCGACCCGGTTTACCAGTGGTCCCTCGTCAAGCCGCTCTTCCGGGAGAAGCTCACGCGAGTCATGACCGATTTCTACGAGAATTGCCCGAGCCTCGAGCTGACTCCGTGCCCGAACGTCGAGCAGTTCAATTACGACATAATGAAGGGAAATCTCCTGGAACTCCTGGAATCCTTCGCCAACGCTCCGTTCACCGTGCAGAGAATCTGCGAACTGCTGACGTCGCCTCGCAAGCAGTACAACCGAGTGGACAAATTCATGAGGGCGATAGAAAAGAACATCCTGGTGGTATCGACGATAGAGCCGGGACCCGCGGCGAGAAGAAGCGAGAACGGAGACGGAATGGTCAACGGATCGCTGGACGAGGAAGTTCCTCAGTCGCACGAGGTGGAGATGGACTCCTGGGTGAAGGACTGCACGACGGAGAGCTCCATGCCCGGGGAGGAGACGCAGCTGCTGGAGTCGGTGATGCCGGAGGGTAAGATAGAAAAGATTTGTGAGGAGAGTCAGCGGGGTAAGAGCGGGGATTTGGACGATAGAACAGAAATCTCAGTGAGCGATTCTCATGATGTAGGAGATAGCTTGTCCGGTCAAGGAGGAGGAGAGGAGGCCTCGAGGGTGGAGAGTCTGCCGGAGAACGGGACAGAGGCTGCTGGGTCGGAGGTCGCTGCTGCGAGTATAAACGAGGACACGAATTCGCAGCCGAGTTTGGATTCGGACATGGGCGAGGAGTCCTCGAGGGAGAAGCTGCAGACGACGTTCAGGACGAAGGACTTCGCGAGGAAGGAGGAGAACGAGGAGGAGGAGGAGGAAGAGGAGGAGAAGAGCGAGACTGAGAGGAGCAGACTCGAGGGGCCGGAGACGGAGACAGAGGCTGGCGAGGTCCAGAACGAGGAAACGACAAAATCGAGCGAGGAAAAGTCTTCCTACGAGTGCCAAGAGAGTGACGAGGGTAGCGCCGAGGGTGGTCCGGAGAAACGAGCGCGGATAGAGAGATTAATCGACGATCTGGACACGATCGAGAGCGCTCGAGTCCCGGAGACTGAAACGAAAAAGTACTCGGAAGAAGAGAAATCGGAAGAACCGGAAATATTTTTATCCGCGAGCACCGAGACTGACAAAACGGAAACGAAGCTCGAGGAAAGATTGCCCGAGACCACGGAAATTCGTGATCTGACCGAGGAGGAGATGAAGAAGGAGGAAACGGATTCGACTGAAGATTCCTTACCGGAAGTCGACCGAACGGAAGTGACGGACAATCCGAGACCGATAATCGAGGAGCCGGTTTTCGACGAGACGAGCACGGAGTCCTCGACCCTCGTCGCCGAGTCCAGCGAGCAGGAGAGCAGCGTGACGATAGAGGAGGCGATGGACGAGGACACGAGGGTCAACAAATCGATCGTCCCAGATCCGATACCGATCGTCGAGGAGCCGAAGGACGAGCCGTCGTCCCGGGACCCGGAGATCGGTACGATAATCACCGAATTACCGGAAGCGACTCCGAGCACCAGCGAGATCACCGAGGAGAATCGCGAGGCGGACTCGTCGATCATCGTCGCGGAGTCGAGCACGATAGAATCGATAAGCGAGGAGATCCCCGACGTCCGGGAACCGATCCAGGAGGACATCACGGACGTTCGCGGCCAGGAGGACGCGACGATCGACGAGAAGATCGAACCCGCCGAGTCCATGGAAATCGACGGCGAGGAGTGCCTGTCGAGCTTCCAACAGGACGAGCCGATGGACCAGGAACCCGGGGACATGCTCAAGAGTTAATAACGAGTCTCTCAATGCGAATTGACAAATTGAAAATCGAGGAAAAAAAAAGAACAAAACGGACAAACGAAATTTGTGATCGTAAATTTTGTTCACCGTCGAAGCTTCTCCAAGAACCGGAAATTACACATTCTCACATCGGAAAAAATTCTTCGCGATCACGAGTACGCTATTATTTATACGCTATTTTTTTTTTTTTTTCGTCAGCGATGAAGCTTCGAGGTCGAGATTTCGAAGCTCTCCGCGCTCGAGACTCCCCGCGTGTGCTGATTAAAAATAAGGGAGAGAATTAGCGGGACAGAGGAGACAGTCATTAAAAAAACTGTTTGTCATAGTTTAAGATGAAAATACGTAAAATACTTTGACCACTTATTTTTTGGTACTATACATAATATAAATATTTAATAGGGAATGACGTTGAATTTGCGTGATGTCGAGAGAGTGTAAGAAAGCGTAAATGTTGCTTAGAGTTTGAGGCTCGATTTAAAAAAATATGTGAGAAGCGATTTAAATACTGTCCAGATCATACACCGAGGCATATTCGATTTGAATATTTTTTAAAGCTAGAGTACGAATTTAATGATCTTTCGTCTCTCGTGACGACTCGTCGAATGAATTGATTGACTGTCGACGAAATTGGTCAGGATTCGACGATTTTCATACAGGATGTTGAATTTTGGATCGGGGTCACGATTAGAACTCGATTAATTTATGCCCAAAAAAAAATGTTGCTGCGTAGAGCGAACGGAGCGAATGACCGATAGCGTGAGACCTTTGTAATTCAAATTCATCATTTAAAAGAGTGAGAAATTTTTCAAAAAATTCACGAGTGTACAGTAACAACGAAATGTGGATGAAAACGCGTTTTTTTTTTGTTTTCGCAATCGAGCGATCCATGGGCGAAAAAGACGTAACTCGAGAATCGCAACAACTCTCGTAAATGTATGAATAATTAAGAAAATGAAATAGCTGTGTATATTATTTTATAGTGAAAAATATATGCAGATTATTATGAAATGAAACGAGTGGTTGAAATATTTTTTAATGTTTTGCGTACATAAAAATGATCTCTAAAAATCCTGTTTTGGGAACTTAATATTTTGACTTAATTTAACTAAATTTTCTAAAATAGTTATTTAAAATATCTTGAAGCTTAAAAAATCAATTTATCTCAAATTTTTTTAACTAACCAACTTTTAATTTCAGGAACTTTTTTTCATCTTTTTTAAAATTAAATTATCTGTAATTTTTTAAACTAATCAACTCTAAATTTCAGGAACTATTATTATGAAATGAAACGAGTGGTTGAAATATTTTTTAATGTCGAAGTTTTGTGTACATAAAAATGATCTCTAAAAATCCTTGATATTTTGACTTAATTTAACTAAATTTTCTAAAATAGTTATTTAAAATATTTTGAAACTTAAAAAATCAATTCATTTCTAATTGTTTTAACTAACCAACTTTTAATTTCAGGAACTCTTTCTCATAAAATTTTTTATCATCTTTTTAAATTAAATCGTTTGTAATTTTCTTAACTAACTAACTCTAAATTTCAGGAACTATAATTATGAAATGAAACGAGTGGTTGAAATATTTTTTAATGTCGAAGTTTTGTGTACATAAAAATGATCTCTAAAAATCCTGTTTTGGGAACTTAATATTTTGACTTAATTTAACTCAATTTTCCAAAATAGTTATTTAAAATATCTTGAAACTTAAAAAATCAATTTATCTCTAATTTTTTTAACTAACCAACTTTTAATTTCAGGAACTTTTTTATCATCAATTTTTTTTATAAAATCTTTTTTTAAATTGAATCGTTTGTAATATTTTTAACTAACTTTTAATTTCAGGAACTTTTTTTCATCTTTTTTTTAAATTAAATTATCTATAATTTTTTGAACTAATCGACTCTAAATTTCAGGAACTACAAAAAAATCTCTACCTGATTTCCTTTGACTTTGATGAGTTCCTTGGTCCTGTCGATGATGTAAAAATATTCGTCCTCATCGTAGTAAGCGACGTCACCAGTGTGGAGCCATCCATCGGAGTCCAGGATCGCGTCAGTGGCCTTGGGATCGTTAAAATATTTCTTCATGACCTGAGGACCCTTCACCAGGAGTTCTCCATTTTTATTCGGACTCGTGACCTCCTCGTTGCTCTCCAGGTCGAGCAATTTCGCCTGCGTCGATGACACCAGGTGTCCAACGCTGCCGATCTTCGTCGCCGATTGCGCCCTCGGCGTGAACAGGAGGACAGGACTCGTCTCCGTCATTCCGAAGCCCTGCTCGAACGTGAAGCTGTCGCGTTCCATCTTGTCCTTGAATTTGCGAATGACGTTCGAGCCCAAGGGCGCAGCGGCGCAGATTATTCGACTCACGGAGTCCAGGTGTTCCTTCCGGACGTCAGGATGAGTCGCGAGGAAGAGAATCAACGACGGAACGGCGAAGATGACGTTCGGCCTGTACTGGACGAGACTGCGAATGTAATCCTCAGGAGTGAATCTCGGTATCGAGACCAAGTGGACACCGTGAAAAACGCAGGCGTTCAGGATAGCGTTGAATCCGTAAATATGGAAAAACGGCAGGACCGAGAGTACGGTCTGTTGATCCTCGCGACAGGTCGACGGACTCACCGCTGAGATGTCCGGATGGGAAAATTGCATTATGTTCGCTACTAGATTGCGATGAGTCAGCTCGACTCCTTTTGGCAATCCCGTTGTCCCGGAACTGTATGGCAAAATTGCAACGTCGTCTGGATTCACTTCTGGAAGTTTCACGGATTCGCAGTCACAGTCGAGGAGATCTTGCAGTCCTATAATTCTATGGATAAATTTGATGATGAAATATTTTTATGAGAGATTGATCGTTTGAGGAAAATGGTGAACAATTAATTTAAATTAATTTTGGATTTGATTTAAATTTTTGGAGGAATATATTTTTGGATGTAGGAGTTTAAAATTATATTTGAAAGATTTATTGATTTGTGTTTTTAGAGAATTTAAGTTTGTTTAAATTTTACGTTATTGTGGTGTTTGATAAATAATTAGTGCGAGTTTTATCAGAATTTGAGTAAAGATCATTTGATTATTAAAAGGATGAACTGGAGGTAGAATCTTGACAAGTGACTTTTACACTGAATTGTTAAAATTTAGTTTTTGTTTTTCTGTTGAAAAGAAAGTTGAGAAATTTTATTGTGGTATTTATAATGATACTCAATAAGTTTCTAATTATTTAAAAATAATTTTAATAGTATTTACCTTTTAAACAATTAGAAAACAAAAATTTTAGATAAAATTGGTTAGGAAACAACGAGAGGAAGATTCGTTTTGTTGTTATAAGTGGATAATTTCTTGAAAATTGTTTAGTACAAGTTAATGAAATTTAGCAGAAAGATTCTTTAATATTTAAACATCCTGAGAAAAAATTAACAATTAACTACTATCGTTTTCTCGACATTTATAATTTATTATAATTTCATTTTCGATGAATCTGCATAAAAATACGTATTATATTCAATTTATTATAACTTTCAAATGATTTAGAGAATTAAGTTGAAATTTGCAGAGAAGCATTAGAGTTTTATTATCAGTGACTGGTCAAATTTTAGATTTTTATCACCGTCTAGAGTTATCTCCAGTACATCCTTAAATATAATCTTAAAATAGTAAAATATTATTTTCATAAAATACTGAATTTCTGCTTTTTTTAATTATTACACTTGTAAATTGTAAATTATTTTCCTTCGTAAAATAATTCATTTTCAATTTTTCAAAAAATAACTTCCGAAAATGTTTTCTTCACAATTTTTCAAATTATATTTTGAAATAATTCAAAGATATTTTGATTCCGAATGTAAAATTACTCAAAAATGTCAAATTACTTTCTATCAACTTCTGTATTTCCTCCAACGTTCAAAGTGTACGTGTAATTATCGAGATTTCGAGAAACTTTGATAGCGTCCTCGAGGAGCTGGGGAATCGTGACGATGCATCGAACACCGGCGTTTTTGAATTGTCTCGTTATCTCGTCGACGCTGTAGAGAGGATTCGCCAGAGTGGGAACGAAACCGGCCTCCAGGCAGCCGTGTATGCCCATCAAGTACTCCGGCAAATTTGGCATGAACAAGCCGATCCTGTCGCCCTTCTCCATGGGCAATTTCTTGACGAGAGCCTTCGCGTAATGCTCCGTTAACATTTTCGCCAGACCGAAGGTATAAGACCGATCAGAAACTCCGCATGTCTGGCGGATCAAAATTCATCTTATCCGAGAGGAAATACCAAGATTTGTCACAATCGATCAAACCATAATGAGGTAAAAAAGTCAAAGAATCAAAAATGCTTAGATAAATAATTTAAAAAATTTGAAAATATGATAAATAATTATTTATCATATATTATAATTTAAGGATTAACTGGAGGACAATCCCTAACAATAGTGACTTTTTCTATAATTTTTAATTTCATGAATTTTTTAAATTTAGTCTTTGTTTTTCTATTAAAAAGTTGAAATTTTTTATTATGGTATTTATAATGAAACTTAATAAGTTTCTAGTGTTTCATAAACAATTTTAATAGTATTTACTAGTATTTTAATAGTATTTAAATAAAATTGTTTAAACTCGATTATTATCATTTTTTATTGGTACTGATAACAGAATAAAATTTTAATTAATTTTTACGTACTGTTAGAGAGGGAAATTTGTTTTTGTTGTCATAAGTGAATAATTTCTTAAAAACTGTTTAGTACAAGTTAATGAAATTTTACAAAAAGATTCTTTGATATTTAAACATCTTGAGAAAAAATTTACAAGCAATTACTACCATTTTTTCGATATTTATAATATTTATAATAACAATTTCGTTTTCAATGAATCTGCACGAGAATACGTACAATATTCAATTTATCATAACTTTTAAACTATTTAGTGAATTGAGTTAAAATTTGCAGAAATCATTAAAATTCTATTATCAGCGATTTGTCAAAGTTTCAGATTTTTACCATCGTTTCGAGTTACCTCCAGTACATCCTTAAAAAAAATGTTAAAATAAAAAAAAATATTTTTCCATTATTACCACCGCAGGCAGATTCTCCCATTGACTCGTTCGGGACAAGAGAAACTGTGGCAAGGTTTGATCAGGAATCTTTATGTCCTCGTAAGGACTTTTGAGAATCGCGGACGCATAGCTGCGTCGAGCTAAACGATTGAGTTCATACCGTGCTCGAACCGACACAGCGCGCGAGAGCATCATTTAAAAACAAACACTGAAAATAGACGAAAAAAAATTCAATAATTATTAAACACTGATAAATTAATTTTATTCGTACAATTACGAAAATTTCTTCACGTATGACAATCCTGCTCGTATACTTTTTTATATTTTAATATTATTTATATTAAAATAATCGAGGAGTAATCCAAATAAATTCATCTACCTAAACATTCGAAATTGTACCAGACAAATTGTATACAAATTCGAAAACTCGTGACAGTCGCCACTGTCACTATTTTTTACTATTTTTTTTCTAATTTAAATTTTCCTCAAAAATTCATGATTGTACGAAACATAATCACAAGAATTTTCCAACACTCGTACGCTCTTACGTTTATTTATCAAATAAATAAATTCGTACCCCAGTAAATTAAAGTTCTATAAAAAAATTAACGACACTCGAAACCCCGAATTTCGTTCAGCGCGTACAAACGTCGGGTAAAAACTGAAGTGCGCAAATTAAAGAAGGAACAGAGAGTTACGAAGACAGAAAAAATATAATCGCAACTTTATTCTATTTACACTGACTGAGAACGGCAGGCTCTTCCACTTCTTGCTTTTAGCGCGAAAGCAACGACCAAAAAAACACTTCCCGGACTCGTTTCCCTTCTTCCCCAGCGAAAGTATTGCATAATGATTTCCGATGGATTCGAAGCTCGGTGCGGGATTGACGAGAGCGCGTAAATAATAATGAAAAAAAAATGAAAATAAAAAAAAATAGAAATAAAAAAGAAAGTAGAGATATTGAAAGTCAATCAGAAGAAACTATGCACAAGATCATCGCAAAGTCCGATGAGCATTTTTTTACTGATAATGAGAATATCGTGACGTGAACGAAGTTGAGCGAGCCGAGAGCTCTTTACATAACTTTTTGGAGAGAGAACGAGAAAGAGCGAGAGTGTAAATTGGCCGTGAATGTCCAAGCTCTGCTCGATTCACCGGGAAACCTTAGTCATTCGTCCTGGCCTTCCAGAATAATCGAGGCAACCACCTGTACGTAATTCCATTAAAGTGTGTGAAGACGATCCGAGTTTCTGGTTATAAACGTGTCCGAGTTTCGGTAACAAAATTTTTCGGTTGTAATATTTTCCAATTTAAATGTGTCCGAGTTTCGGAAACAAAATTTTTCGATGGCAATATTTTCCAATTACCGTCAGAAAATCACAAAAAATTTATGAATGAGGCTCAAAAATTGTTATTTCGTGCGAGTTTTTTTTGCAATTTTACTGGACGAATCATCGGAATTTGAAGATCGAAAAATTTTCTCACTAGGCCTCGAGCACAATTCTCGGATCGTATTCGCACACCTTTACTCTCGACCCTCTGTCGCGTCTTCGTTTCCATCGGAAAGTCGATTTCTACCCTCCACCAATGAGAACGAGAGCAGTCCGGGTTCAACCGAAGGTCTGATGCTTAACCAGTTTCTTGAAAAGTCCATTCTCAAGTTGCATCAATTCAGCGTAAGAGCCGGACTCGACGACGCAGCCTCGATCCAGCACCGCTATCGAATCGGCGTTTTTAATCGTGCTCAGACGATGCGCTATCGTCAATACGGTTCGTCCAGCGGTTGCTCGTTCCAGCGCCTCCTGGAGGTAGTGCTCGCTCTCGGCGTCAAGGGCGCTCGTCGCCTCGTCGAGGATCAGGATTTTTGGATTCTGAAAAATTTTTAGATGTGTTAAAAATATAAAATTGAAGAAAATTTGGTAAGACGTATATATAAAATATGAAAATATTATTTTAACATATTTTTTTGTGTTTCTCGAGTGATTGTATTTTGTAATTTAATTTAAATTAAATTAAATTAAAAATGTTTAAAAATTAAAAAAATACAAGAGCACTTATAAAAAATGTATCACTTTCATAACAAATTAGCATACTGTATTTTAAAACAATGGAAAATAATGCCAGCAACGTTAATTTAGGATTTTTGGATTCTGAAAAATTTTTAGTTGTGTTAAAAATATAAAATTGAAGAGAATTTGGTAAGACGTATCGAACATGAAAATATTATTTTTTTGTATTTCTTGAGTGGTTGTACTTTGTAATTCAATTTAAATTAAATGCAAAAACTACAAGAGGTCTTATAAAAAATGTATCACTTTGTATTTTAAAACACAATGGAAAATGATGCCAGTGACGTTAATTTAGGATATGTTAAACTAGATTTCAATGTTGAACTTTGAAATCTTCGAATTATTTTGAGCTTTTATCCAGGTCATTCAGGGACCATGAATAAAAAAGCGATAATCTACGTCTATTTTTGCACAATAAGCTATTTTAATGCTCGTATCGTTTTACTCTTTCTTTGGCACATTTCAAGCTTTTTTTCAAGTGATAACGACTCATTGACACAAATATCAATGAAAATATCAACAGGAATTTTGAATTTTAGCTCTATAAATTTTTGAAAATTATTTAATTATTTCGTTCCAACAATAAGCGAAAAAAGCGATAATCTACGTCTATTTTTGCACAATAAGCTATTTTAATGCTCGTATCGTTTTACTCTTTCTTTGGCACATTTCAAGCTTTTTTCAAGTGATAACGATTAAATTCACTACTCATTGACACAAATATCAATGAAAATATCAACAGAAATTTTGAATTTTAATTCTATAAATTTTTAAAAATTATTTTTTAATTTCGTTCCAAGAATAAAAATTATCTAAATAAGGATCCAAATCAATTTTTTAAACCTTGATCAGTGCTCTCGCTATCGCGACTCGTTGTCTCTGCCCACCGCTCAGAGTGATCCCTCGCTCTCCAACCAGGGTGTCCAAACCGTTGGGCATTTTTTCCGCAAATTCAAGGACGTTAGCTTGACGAGCAGCCTGTGTCACGTCCTCGTCGGAGGCTTCCTCGAGACCGTAAACAATATTCTCTTTTATACTACCTCCGAAAAGAACGGGCTCCTGAGCAACGAAGCCAATTTGCGATTTGACCCAGTCCGAGTCCAATTCACGTAGATCGTGATCGTCAAGAATAACGGAACCGGAATCAGGATCGTAAAGCCTGAGAAGCAACGACGCAATTGTCGATTTTCCCGAGCCGGATGGCCCGACGATGGCAGTGACCGAGCATCGATCAACGTGCAGATTAAAATTCCTCAAAATCCAACAATCCTCCCGCGTTGGATACTTGAAATTAACATCTTTGAAAAAAATTTCACCGGTCAGAGGCCGGTTAAGAATTTTTCCTCCGGATATCGAGATCGCCGGCTGGCGATCGATGAATTGAAAGACTCGAGTGCTCGCTCCGAGGGCGCGATTCAGCTCGGCGTAGAAATTCGACAGTCCGCTTATCGAGATCCCGATGTACGCGGCGTAGAGGAGAAACGCGCTCAAGTTTCCAACCGTTATCGTCGCGTCCGTGATCATAGCTCCGCCGTAGTAGAGGACAGAGAGAACGATTATGTTCCCCGAGAGTCCAGTCATACCGAAGAACAAGCCTCGATAAAAGCTCTCCTTGTAGCAGAGTTCCAAGAGATCGTTCAATTTTTTTCCATACTGCGAAATCTCATTTTTCTCCTGAGCAAACGCCTTGACGGTTCTTATGTTGCTGATTCTCTCCTCCACGGTCGTGTTCAACGAGGCGAGGCTGTCCTGCACGTTCTCGGAGATTTTCTTCACAAAGCGACCATAAACGACAGCCACAGCTGCAACTGGTGGAACCACAGCGAGGCTCATCAACGTCAACTGAGGAGAAACGTAAAACATCATTGACACACCGGCCACTGACATTATTGAATTTCTCAAGCCATCGGAAACATTCGATGTCACTGCTGAGCTCACGAGCTGTGTATCACCTGAGGGAAATTTGTTTATTTCATGAAAATGTATTTAAATATATTTTTTACTTTTTTTTTAATAGACAAAGTTACCTGTCAATCTTCCAACGATCTCTCCAGTGCTGACTCTATCGAACATTCCTGTTTCTTGCCTCAATACGGAAGAATACAATTTTTTCCTCAAGGTCTGCGTTATCCTGTGTCCCGTAGTCGTCATGAGATAAACTCTACCAAAGTTGCATATCGCACCAACAATAAAAACAGCTGAAAGGACTAGACCTAATTTATGTAAATTTTCTCGCATCTTCTCCTTGTCGGTTGTATAAATAATGTCTATTATTTTTCCAAGGGCGAATGGCACGGCCATCGTCACAGCGGACGATACAACAAGCAAACAAATCGCTCCGGTTATTCTCCATTTTTCTGGCGAGGCGATCGCCAAGAGTCTTCTGAGTTCAGATTTTTTTTCTGTTTTAGACAACGCGTTCACCACGATCTTGGATTTTGCTGCTTCTTCGCTCGATTTCAATCTGACGGTAGTGATGAAAATTTTTCTTTTCCCTCCGTTTGTCAAACTCGAGTTGCTTTTCCATCCGTGAAAGCGGGAACATTGCGATAACTGAAACTTAGCTGGGTAAGCGCGAAGTATAGACCTATAAGCTGTCAATCGATGGAACAGCGTCATCTTTGCATTATATTTCTGTCAATAATACGAAACATCGAACTTATCGAATCCGACCTGGATTTATCAGTCATCGATACTGAAACGCTTTGGCTGCAAAAAGACAAATATAGGAACATCGGAGAGTTATAAAGTCCATGATTTTTATAAATTCAACTTATCATTTTAGTCACGAAAATAGAGAAAAATTAATACACTTACAGTTAACTCATTCGACATTAGAATTCAAATTTTGCATAAATCGCGATAATTTGTAGGTTAGGTTCACACATTGATATCCCAATGAATCTAATTGTACATTGTCAGGTTCGCGTTACGTGACTAAGCGAAGTGTTTGAACAATTGTGTGACTATTCAAGATCGATGAACGAAAGAGTTTAAGTATTTTTTGAATTGTGTACAAAATATCGATAAATTTGAGGTTATGTGTTCTCATTACTGTGCAAACGAATGAAAACGTACGTTGTCACGTTTCATTACGTGACTAGACGACGTGTTTGAACAATTGTACGATCATTCGAGACTCCTGTAAGTGAGAAAACTCACGTACCATCCGAATTGTTTACGAATTGTAAAAATTTGTAGGTTAGTTTTACTCGTTACTCAACGATCGTATATATACGTCACGTTACGTGACTGGACGATCTGTTTGAACAATTGTGCAGCTATCGAACGTTCCGATGAACGAAAAAAAAACTCACGTAGTCCAATTTTTCGATTTCATATCAGAATAATATTTGCCGAAATGGGAATTACCTCATATCATGATTGGAATTCGTGCTCTTCGACAATTCGAGAATTCTTTTATTTTTTCCCCTCAGTAGAACATTCGTGTTCAACTGTCATTGAACTTGTTATCTGTCATTATCATTGACAAACGGAAGAAAAAATTCGTGAAATGAACTTGCAATTATTTCTTTATATTGTCTCACTGTTGTTATTGCACACGTGAAAATTTTCCGAATCGGCCATCTGGCGGCTGAATCGGGAATCACGATTTCAGCTGATTTTCGCAAAACAAACAGAATTTTCTTTTTTGAGCTGAATTTTTATTTTTCGTATAAATAAAGAGTCTAAGAAAATCGAGTAAATATTTCAAATCTCGCACATAAGTCGGAGACCAGCTCTTACTGCCCTTTTGAGAAGATTTTCATTTTCATCGTAGATTACAAATAAATTTTTGTCAAATATAATTTTGAGATATTGCTGTTAACTGGCTGAAGAAATTATAACGCGTGATCTAGGCAGTTTACGGTCGATATAATTGTATTACGAGACGAGGACACTTTATCATAATAGAAACAATAATTGTTGTTAATAAGGAGGAGGTAATACCGGGACGACTGGATCACTCCCCCATGTCCAGGTCCCCCAATTCATCCTCCAGACCTTCGAGATCCTCCTCGGCGAAGAGGTCTTCGTTTATCGCCAGCGCAGTCGCACCTTCGCCCACTAGGGTCACTGATAACAAATAAATTATTTTTTTTTTTTCGGGAATAAATTTCTCATGAGTTGATAAATATTTTATAAAGATGGAAAAAATTCAATTTTTTTTATCACGCGAAAATAATTATTACCGGAACTAGTTTCTCCGTTCGTTTGAGGTTGATTCTCAGCCTTGAGTCTGTCGTCTCGAGCGAGAGTTATTCCGGTCGTGTCCAGTTCGCGAACGTCGCAAGCGAGGCGATCAAGATCCAGGTCACGATACTCAACGCCCTCGGCGTCTTCCTCGTCGAGGAGGTAACTGTCGAAAGCTTCGTCACCGTCCTCGATACCTAGTAAAGAACAGACAATATTTAGCATAGGAAAATTATCTAAATTTCTTGAATTTAAAAAAATGTAAATTATTAACCATCGCCCGCAGCGAGCTCGGGATTGAACGAGAACATCTCTCGTCCGGAAATTCCGACTTGACGACCAGCCTTGTAATCGCTTCGCTTCTTCTCCTCGTCCTTGACAGCCTTCTCCTTCTTCTCACGCAATTTTCGTTTTTTCCAGGCGAGGAAAGTCTCGAGGGTGATTTTCGTCTGATTCGGACCCAAATTCGCACGTTCTCTCTCGATGAGATCCTCCAGAGATATCTCGTCCTTCTTCTCCTCCTTTTTGCGATCTTTCTTCAGTACGAAACCAGGAGGCAAAGCGTGTCTGTAGATGCATTTGCTGCCCAAAGGACACTCCCAAAACCATCCGTACTTGGATTTTTCTACAGCTTCCAAAAAGTGCTTGCATATCTGTAATAATTATTTAAATTATTTAAACGTAAATCACTTATTTCATAAAATTTCAGTCTTCGCGAAAACTTGAAGAGTACATTTTAAAAATTAGGACTAAATTTAATGCAATTTAAAAAAATGTGCTCCAAAATTCGATTCAGCGAATTTTTGATAATATTGATTAAATGGCCTTTTTTAAAAGCCACTATAGATTGAATGTCTATTTAAATTTGAGTATCCAGATGAAAAATGTTAGTAAATGAATTACAATATCCGTAGTTGGCTTATTTGAAGCCGTTCCATGTTTTTTCTCAACGACTTCCTTCAATTTGTCTTCATCCCATTTATCCATAGTATCAGTCTCCTTGTCATCATCCCTCATGTCACAATATAGTGAACGCTTCTCCGCCTTTCTTTCCACAGACAGATCATGAGAGAATTTGCATTTATCACCTTTTGTACATTGTCCCTGCTTGAAAAATGCGCAGACAACGGATTTTGGATCAGTTCCTGAAAAAATACATAATAAAAATTAAAAACTATTTTAATCTTTGATATTGTAATGAGAAAAATTAATCGGTGTCAATGTAATTTTCAGAAATATTACGATAATAATTCAAAAAGACGGTCAATCGATTATAATCGAAAATAATTATTTTACCTTTATCTATTTTTTGAGACTGCACCGGTTTGAAAATAAGAGCCAGTTCTTTCTGTTCTTTAAGTTTCTGCTCTTTTTCCAACTTCTTAGCACTGGCATCGATCGGTTTTCCACCGACCATTCCGGGTCTCACTTGCTTCTCTACTTGTTGTATAAATTTTTGTTGCTTCGCTCCTTTTTTATTTTTCAAGCCGAAAGTCTTGTCCTGTAATCATTGAATATTTTATCACACGTGATAGAGCGAATTTACAAGATTTTCGTTAAAAATGTAACAAAATCAACACATGGGGCATGTGATAATTTTTTTTTTTTCGGTTATTTTTTCATTTGTAAATTTTAGTTACCTCGATTACTTTCTCCTTCTTTTTCATCTCCGTCTTCTTGCTCGGAGCCGGAGCTTTTTTCGGCGGCATTTTTCTTGTTTTTTATTACAATAATAAACGAACAATATTGCGAAAAATTCGACCGAACGTCAGCTCTCCAGCTAGCTCGTGTAACCTGAAAAAAATGTCCTTCGTCAATGCGCAGGCTCGGAACTCGGCCTAGGGAATTCCCTAAATTTAAATTTTGCGTTTTGTTGAATCAACAATCACGATTTTCAAAGCTTTGAAAAATTGCGACAGCTTTCATGTAGATAAAATTTTACATAACTTTTTAAAATATTGAAATTTATTTGTTATTTCACACAAAATTAAATTCGTAATGTAAAAGTATTTTTGTATAAAAAAATATTTTTTTTAGGTTATACACGAATCAAATTTAATTTGTATTTACGACTCTAAATATTAATTTAAACAAAATTTTTTATGTAATTACTTATTTGTAATTACAATTGTTTATTTATTTATTTTTGAAATTTATGAATATTTTTATGGTCTAGGAAAATTTTGTTTTTACACTACCATTGTTGGTACTCCAATGATATAAAAACAAAAAACAAAAATGTACAATTACATTTGAAATTTATCTGTATATCTGGATAATTATTCATTGGATCATTATACAATTTACATCGATAAAATCAAATTACTTTTTTCTCAACATCGAAGTAAACTTCTCATGTTAATAATTTTGTAAGAAAAATACGAAAGACTTTTTGAGGTTATGCACATCGAATTCAAATTTTTATTCCTTTATATTAATATAATAATAAATTACTGCAACAATTTTTTTTAGAAATATTCTTTCCCTGGTCAAGTGATGAACTCCTCTCCCCTCTCGCCTACTGCACTGGGACAATCATCAGGGCAGAGCGAATCTCAGGATTCCGGCCTCGCATCCGGCAGCTCGCAAACTTCCAAGATCCTCAGTCACATGAAGTCCGAACTCCAAGTGCAGAAACAACAGAAAAAACTCGTCAAGGAATTGCACGCCAAACGAGTGCAGTCACTCAGAAAAGAATTAGAATATTTGAAAGCGACGGAGTGGAGGTATAAAAACTAAATCGCATCAAAAATAAAAAAAATCCATTTCAGATTTTGACTCGCAAATCATTAATTTACGAACCAGGTACATGGACAACGGGCAAAAGAATTGAACTCAAAATGTTTTCCTTCCTCACGAACGCCGCAAAGTATTTGCTCGGCGGCGAAACCGTACCTGAACCGACTATCAAAGACCTCGCAGTGAGATTGCAAGAGGCGGCTGACAAATCGGATGACGTCACAAAGGAATTGGATGCTGAGGCTGATCGTGACCCTGAGGGTTGTCTGTACAAGAATGGAACAGTTACAACCGTAACGCCGGATTATATTCTACTGGATGGAAAATACATGTGCGAAACGCGAAATGTATTTTGCTCTGATTTGGAAATAGGAGAGAAAGTTCTTTACAAGGCTTACAGGCAGGATGCGACGAGTGAGCCGATAATACTCAAAGTATTGTCTCGAAACGAGGAGAATTGGGACAGCAACGACATAGACGAGAGCCTCGAAAATCGAGAAATAAAGTCAGACGCGATCAAACGCAGTTTGGTAGCTAAAGTAATGAGACGAGAGGGAAGAATAATATTTGCTGAGCCAGGAAACGTTTCATTTGATCTTTCAAAAATCGATTCCACTTTTGTGCCTTTCGTGGGCGATTGGCTGAAACTCGAGTCCGTGGTCGAGGTCGACGAAAATTCTGGCGATCTGGGTGGCGATATTTTGATCGTGGACAATATTCGGCCTCTTAGATCGAAGCTCAAGATCGGACGAGTTTCCAAATGGGATCCAGGTGTCGGAGCTGGTACTATCGACAGCGATATCATTTTTAACAAAAATTCGTGCGAGCCTGGTTACGTTCCTCGAGTCGGGGACAAAGTCGTCACTGACAGTATCGAGAGCGATCAAGGGATTCATACTTGGCGGTCTCTGACTGTCGTGCCTCTCAATCAAGTAAGGAAAAAAACTCTTAAGGATAAAAACATTAAATTAATAAAATGAATAAAAATAATTTTTTCAATTCTTTTAATTTTCAGACATCAAACGAATCAACTCCGAATGCAGTCGATGCACTCCACGTGGCTGAACCGATCGTCGACGATTTATTTCTGAACAAGCTGGACGTAACAATAACTGACGATTTGACGTTTAATTTGGAAATCCACGAGAAAAATACTTTGTTCGTCACGGTAATGAATGATGGATTCGTGAACCAGATCTTCCTTCGTGGCTGCTTCACGACGAAAAAGGCTCAATCTCAGTTGTCCCTCGTGTCTCCGAGAATCGATAAAACATTTTGTCTTCGATCAGGTCGAGCGCAGCCTTTCGTGTTCGAGTGCGAAGCGAAATTCGTCGGTACGAGCGAAGAACTTTTTCTCTTCAACTTCAAAGGTTTCAAGATCGGAAGGAAATTTCGAATAATCGTAAATCCGAAAATTCACAATCGTACCCAGGACAACGTGGAGAATCAATTGTCCATGAATAACAAAATCAACAGACCAATGACTCAGGAAGATGTTGACGATGGGAATTACGTTCAAGGAATTCGTCCCTGCAGACCACCGAAATTCATCGCAGTTAAGCCTGGAGTCTTCAGAGTTCCTAAACACTTCTGGGAAGCGATATTGCCATCGGTTAATGAAAATAGCTCCCAGATCGAATCTGAAATCGCAGCGAGCGAAGCGATACCGTGTCTCCAGGAAGCTTTGAGTATTGATAATTACACGACGAAATTTCACGCGTTGCTTTATCTCGAGGAAATCAGCTTAACGATAGATCTTCGACGTTACGAGCTGGACAGCGCTATTCTCAGGCACCACAAAGAATTTCTCAGTCTGCAAGTTCCTGGCCTGGCTGAAAAACGACCTTCTCTGATTATTGGAGACAGAGCTATCGTTTCGTTCAAATGGGACAGTTCGGGAGGTAAATACGGGTAATTCCATATCAATTCGACAAATGGTTGGAATCGAACCTTTCCGATTTGGATGAAATTTGGTGGGAAGTTTTCTTTCATCATAAAACAAAGTTCT